>NVQI01000077.1:616404-908925 GCA_002894705.1 Aspergillus sp. ATCC 12892 | reverse complement strand
ATGCATGTACGTGCATTTGTCTTGTCAGATGTAGTTGATTGTTGAAGTTAATGATTGCTACAGTTGCTCGAGCCAACGGACTTACCCCGTTCAGCGTCTACCAAGGCCACTGGTCGTGCGCTTTCCGGGACTTTGAGCGGGATATCCTGCCCATGTGTGAGTCTGAGGGCATGGGTCTCGCGCCATGGGGTGTACTGGGCCGCGGTCAGTTCCGTAGCGCCGAGGAGTTTTCTCGTGAGGGTCGCAAGATGGGTCCTCAGGATGAGAAGCACCGACGACTTGGAGAGAAGCTCGATCAGATGGCGCAACAGAAGAACACCAAGGCTACCAGTATTGCTCAAGCCTACGTCATGCACAAGGCCCCCTATGTATTCCCAGTCATTGGGGGTCGCAAGGTGGAGCACCTCAAGGAGAACATTGAGGCTCTCAGCTTGGTACTGAGCGAGGAGGAAATCCGGGAAATCGATGATGCCGAACCATTTGACGTCGGATTCCCCATGAATTTCTTATTTGAAACGCCGACGCAAAGCTACCGTACTAACATGACGAGCAAGGATATATGGCAGCTGTCATGCAACACTCGGCTAGAAACAGTGCCCAAGCAACAGGTGAGTAGTGTCTTTGTGTCCCTCACAGGGTGATAGCTATTGACTAGACGTGCTCTATCAGCCGATCGAACCTTTCCAAGGTGCGAAGTACTTTGGTTCTGCCTCAAAATGAGCCTAGTGGTGGCGGAATATTTTTGTTGGAGAGCGTTGCAATATGGATCTGGGCTGTTTTGCTGTATGGTTGATCACCTTTTCGGGCGAGGATGCCTCTCTGACGAGAGGAATCATGTTCTTTATTTTCCTTGTCCTTGTCTCTTTAGTCCTTCAGCAGAGGCTCAGTCACTTGTTCCAACATATTATAAGCCTGAGAACCTTTGCTTGGTCAAATACACCTACTACACGACGTAAATACACCCATTGTGGAACAGAGACACACCCAGTAGATGGAAAAGTTGAGACTTATCAAACGAACAAGCGAAATACTTGTTGAATTCACTTCTAAATGATACAAGCGCGAATATCTCCGATTAAGCCCACGTTAAGAGTATTTTCCAAGACATGCAGGGACAGATACAGACTTCCCTCAAGGTTAGAATCAACGAAAGGTTCCCTAGGCGACCAGTGAGAGATTGGCTTTGGATAGAGGCAGAGGCAGAGCAACATCCCAGGTACACGAAGCCAACGGCGGTTTTCGTTCATTATTTTGTTTTTGGTGTGATTGGTCCAGAGCCTGCTCCTATTCTCAGCTTCCTCTGCTTTCAGCCTGCCATAAACAAGATGTATTACTACATAGAAGTTTTAGGCTCGCCGCCCGATGAGCTACTGGTCTTCAGATATTCGGTCTCCGAGGAAAGATTTGTTTGGTGGCCAACCATCCATAGCTGCGTATATATGTACTACATGCCCGGTCCCCTGGGTCACCGTTTTCACAGAACTACACATCATTTTGCCTCCACAAAATCTCTACCATACACGATCCCGTCAGCATGTCGGATAATCACCGTTTAGATGGCAAAGTGGCCTTGGTGACAGGCGCCGGCCGCGGCATCGGTGCTGCCATCGCCGTCGCCCTTGGTGAGCGCGGAGCCAAAGTCGTGGTTAACTACGCCCACTCCCGCGAGGCCGCGGAGAAAGTGGTTGAACAGATCAAGGCCAATGGTACCGATGCTATCGCAATCCAGGCCGATGTCGGGGATCCTGAGGCGACAGCGAAATTAATGGCGGAGACGGTGCGCCATTTTGGCTACCTGGACATCGTGTCATCGAACGCTGGAATTGTATCGTTCGGTCACCTGAAAGACGTGACCCCAGAAGTATGAACCACAGATAACGCATTCAAGGCATATGCTAAAGAAAACACTAGGAGTTTGACAGGGTCTTCCGGGTCAACACTCGTGGCCAGTTCTTCGTGGCGCGGGAGGCCTATCGCCATATGCGGGAAGGAGGCCGGATTATCCTGACCAGCTCTAACACCGCTTGCGTCAAGGGGGTACCCAAACATGCTGTATACTCCGGGTCCAAGGGGGCTATTGACACCTTTCTTCGCTGCATGGCCATTGACTGCGGAGACAAGAAAATCACCGTGAATGCGGTGGCTCCTGGAGCCATCAAGACTGATATGTTTTTGGCTGTGTCGCGGGAGTATATCCCCAATGGTGAGACTTTTACCGATGAGCAGGTAGACGAGGTCAGCTTTCCCCCCATAAACTGCGTCTTGTTGGGTTCCCGCTTAACGAAGTCTTATCTAGTGTGCCGCTTGGCTCTCTCCTTTGAACCGTGTGGGCCTCCCTGTGGATGTCGCCCGGGTAGTGAGCTTCCTGGCATCTGACGCAGCCGAATGGGTAAGTGGAAAGATCATTGGGGTGGATGGTGGCGCTTTTCGATAAACCTTTACTGCTATATACTCGTGGGTCAAGTGTATTCTCTCGTATTATAAAGAGCAAGACGTCGTATTTGATTGGATTTGCTAGTTAAACTACAACGTAATATAAGCTCTACTACTCCAAAGTAATGACATGAAACAATTTGCATAGGTATCTGAAAACCATTCACATTAGGCTAAGTACGGTAACTTCATATATCCAATGCGGCCGTTGTGAGGTGGACAATTCGCAGTTCATTGCGTCGTTTTTCTCACTTCACCAAGCACCACCGCTCTCATTTTGGACCGATCTGTGAATCTATCCTCGTCCTCCGCCACCTCCGTAGTCGACATAACAGAGACAAATTGTTGAAATGCGGCTTCGCTCTCAAAGTTTATAATAGCAAACCCGTCATAGGTAAAGTCGGAGGGCTCCCCAACCAGCACAGCAGCGGGAAAGTCGGGAGCTTGACTATCACGTTTCAAATAGTGTCGAATATGACTGCGTGGAAATAGAGATCCTCCAAGGCGTCGGAGTAATGGCACATGGTGGTTCTCCCAGTAATCCTGGAAGGCGTCGGGGGAAAGGTCTGGCTTGCGAGTCACACAAACAGCAATGGTGAAGCCGTCGGTCGACATATCGAATACAAACTCAGCGAGGTAGCAGGAGAGAATTCAGAAATGTGGGTAAGCTTAGTTTGTCAAGGCTGGATGGGGCAAAGGAGTGGAATATAGTTATGTTGGCAGGCATGCAGTCGGGGGATGAAAAAGCCCTCGGTCCCCGAATTTGACGAACTAGGGACATGAACTCAATTCATATTATCATTCTAGTTATCCCATCTTAATGAACCTCACTGACTCTACCCTCGAAGGGAAATTCTATCATGTACCTTTCGCTCCTCATAGCCCTGAGCGTGGTTTCTTTCATCCGTTTCCTTAGGGCGTTCTACCGGGCTCGCCAGGAAGTATGGAAGTTGCAAAAAGCGAACCTGGTACTCTCCCCTACCTTGATCACGGAAGGACCAAGAGAGACCATGGAGCTGACGATGTATAGCCTATGCCAGAGTTCAGCCTTCTGGCTGGACACTTCGGGACCCTTAAAAAAACGATCCAAGGGATGCCATCAGACGCGACGCTTCATAGCATCATGCTGAAGATCTCCCAGCAATTCTCGTCCGGCATTTTCTATATTAATATGTGGCCCTTTAGCGGGACGTGGATGGTTGTTTCGACTCCCTCGGCGGCCAGCCAAATCCAGAAGTTGAATCTGACCAAACCGGTCATCCTGCGTCGGCCCCTGGAGACAGTAACAGGAGGACCCAGCATGATGAGCATGCATGGCGAGACTTGGAAGAAGTGGCGGGCGCTCTTCAATCCGGGATTTAATCCAGGCTACATTATTGGCCTGGCGCCAAATATCACCGATGAAGTGGCCACTTTCTGCGCTCAGTTGCGCCAAAAGGCCCAACAAGGCGAGGTCTTTCCTCTGGAGTCGCTCACCACCCGATTAACGGTGGATTCCATTTGCTCGGTAGTGCTGTAGGTGGGCTCCTGTTGAACATATTGCACTAATTAACGAGACGAGCAGGGACACTCAACTGCACCACCAAATCAAGGATCACCCACTCGCCACGGCCCTGCAGCGACAGATCGATTGGACCACCTTTGGTACTACGTTCAACCCTCTCAAGCGTTACTTGACTATTAGGCCGTTGGTGCTATGGTATAATAACAAGGTTATGGACCGAATCATCGGCGGTGAAGTGGATCGTGCCTACCGCACTCCACCGGATCATCCCTCCAAATCTGTAATTTCGCTGGCTCTACGAGAATATCTCCAGGAGCAAGCCAGCACCAACAGCACTCAGTCCCTTGCGGAATTCAAGCGACTGGTGGCTCCTCAGCTGCGTGTTTTTCTTTTTGCTGGCCGCAACACCACAAGTAGCACTCTGATATACAGCTACTACCTACTCGCTCAGCACCCCGAGGTCCTGGCGAAGATACGTGCTGAACATGAAGACGTGCTGGGTGCGGATCCAGCAGAAGCTCAGGGCCGCATCAAGGAAGATGTTCAATTACTAAACAAGCTTCCCTACACAACAGCCGTGATCAAAGAAACGTTGCGGCTCTTCCCTCCATCAGCATCGATGCGGGAGGGCCGGCCTGATGCTGAAATCATTGGAGAAGACGGTCAACGATATCCCACGGTGGGGTGCAACGTCTGGACGCTCACGGTGGCTCTCCACCATAATAGTGACTACTGGGACCAAGTGGAAAACTTCATTCCGGAGCGATGGCTGGTGGGCCCCCAAGATCCCCTATATCCGGTTAAAGGTGCCTGGAGAGCGTTTGAATTTGGGCCCCGGAGCTGTATTGGCCAGACATTGGCGATGCTGGAGCTTCGGATTGCCCTGGCCATGACTATCCGTCAGTTCGATATTACGCCAGCGTACGATGAGTGGGACAGCATTCACCCAGCTACTACTGCCAAAGAGGTTAATGGGCATCGTGCCTACCAGGCGGAGAGAGGCGCTGGGGGCGCTCATCCTGCCGACGGGTTTCCATGTCGTGTCAAGGAACGATGCTGAAACTGGCTATGGCTTCTATTTAGTCATCCTGTAGCATTCGTGTCTCAATTTAAACTACCACCCCCTGCTGTACGAGCTATTCAAGCTTTGGTGGAACTTACAATTTTGTAGAAATGTCGTGCCCTAACAAGAGACCATGTAAAAATTCACGGCAGTTCTATACAACTGTTCGCTCTGTGTAGCCAAGGCGGGATACGCAACGCAAGCCACAAGAGATCCTGGTCTGTGGCTTGTGGATTACGTTATCGAAGACAAGGATCTCTTGTTCGGAGAGCGAAAGGAATAATTCACTGCTGTAGAGGAATCCTGCTGTGTTATCATATCACTGCTGTCTATCTCCAGTTGTCAACCAAAGCTATCGTGATCCTTTTGTTTGCTTAACCGCGACATTTCCCTTGCCCGTCTCTAAGATTAGACTGGACCGTGATACCGCCCAAGATGCCCCTCTCCGAAAACACAGCCCTGCGTTTGGCAGGCAACGCGTTCGGCACCATCATCCTCGGTTTCGGCATCAACGCCCTCATACGGCCCGACCACGCCCTTACCTTCTTCGAATGGACGCCACCAACCGTAACCGCGGACAGACAGCTCGTGAACAGTCTGATGTACGTCTACGGAGTCCGGGACATTTACATGGGGCTGTCAGTCTACGTGGCCTCGATATTCGGCACCCCCAAGTCACTCGGATGGACGTTGTTGGCGTTTAGTGCGGTTGCGTTTGCAGACGGTGCGATTTGCTGGTCATGGGGACACGGGCAATGGGGGCATTGGAGTTATGCGCCCATCGTGGCGTTGATCGGTACTGCTCTGTCGGGACTGTTGGATTGAATATCAGGTCGCTGCTCTTGATTTGGGTGGTGATAGAGTAATCAAAGTGCAACGTTTGGTGTATCTAGGGCTCTGCAGGATCGCCGCTTCGCTGTCCGAAATCGCCGATTTTCGCAATGCGAGCGAGATTGTCCGCACAGACAGGGATAATTTACATTGACTGAGAGTGTACGTAAATTATGAGACTCTATGACTGTATGCCTAAAGACAATAGTTGGATCTACTACTCATTGCGAGGTTCCAGCGTAACCCACAACGGTTTCTTATCCCACAGAATCCAGATGCCCTGCTCTGCCAGCCAGTCTGTATCCTTCATCCGCGTAGTATCTAATCGTAGGTCGAAATGCCAGAGAAGATTGACTAGGATCAACCGCATTTCCACGTAGGCTAGCTGTCGCCCAATGCAATTCCGCGGTCCGATGCTGAACGGTTGTGATACCTCGCGGCGATCATGGGCGAATTCACCCTGGCCTTGCCAACGCTCAGGCAGGAATTCGTCGGGACGATGGAAGTTACTGGATGACCTGCAGGCGACGAACTGTTGTAGGCCGACTGATGTCTGTTGCAGACGCGTATTAGTGACCGAGATATAGGTAGGATGTGTAAAGGACCGCAGCAAGACTTACGCCCCCGGGCACCCATCCTCCTGCGATATAAGCCCCCGCCTGGGGCACGATGCGGTTACTTTGCATGGGTACCGGTGGATACAGACGCAATGATTCCTCCAGAACTGCCTGCAGTCCCTCGACACGCGAGACACTCTGGGAGTCAATCTCCGATGCGTGGGTGAACTGCGATCGTATCCGAGAGGTAAGCTGGTGCAGATGGCTCGGGTTCTTTAGCAACAGCCAAGTGCACCCACTTAACAAGGTGGCCGAAGTCTCGCTACCAGCCAGCACGATGGCACTGGCATTACTGATCATTTCATCCCGCGACATGGGCGGTTCCCCGTCGGGCTTCTGGGCCAGTACAGCATCCCAGATATCGCCGCGTGGGGTGCTGGAGTTTTTGAGACGACGGTCGACCTGGTCGGTCGTGAACTGTGCGTTCCGGCGTCGCTGTTCTAACAGCTTGCGGGATCCCAGAAGCCGCAGAAGACCATCCAGTCGGTAGCGACGAAAGGCGTTCAGAATGGGAATCAACTTGACATTACCCTGAATGGATGCAATCCATGGATGCGTCTGGACGTTCTCCAGGCAGCCGAATGAGTCTCCAAAGGCGAGGTCGCCGATAATGTCGAAGGTGGCCCAGTTGAACCACAGCGTGAGGTCCAGAGGTCCCTGGCCACAGTTCTCATGGAGCTGCGTGATGAGCAGGTTAATACTGCGTTCGATTAGACTGCGCTGCTGCCGCAAACCTTTGTCGGAGAATGAAAAGGCCAACAGTCGTCGATAGCGGCGGTGGTGTGCATGGTCGGCGGCCAGGATGCCTGGGGTTCCGTTGTGGAAGGGCGGAAGATGCATCGGGTCCTTGGGAAACTCCGGATTACTCGTGTAGATAGGACTGGCCGCCTCAGGGACTATGAAAGACAGCTCATTGGGTGCAATTCGGACGACAGGGCCGAATTGTTGGTGCAATCGCTGGAGATCGCGGACAAGGTTGCCTCGGATGTTACTGAGGATGTAGGGGCCACGCCAGATTGCCCACCAGCGAGGGCCTGGATATGATCGTAGAGGATGGATCCAGAGTCGGTAGAGAGCCAGAGAGGGCGGTGTCAGTACCTGCCTTTGTCAGTTCTATCGCCATGAATGAGAGGCGATCACGAACAGTTAGAACTATCAATAGGAGAATATGGCCGTCTGAAGGCCATCCGTCGCCTCCCATCTTGATACGATTCTCACTTAATTTATGGAGCCACTGGCAGAAGGAAGCACCGTTGCATGAGGAGGTCTAAGATAATAAATTGATATTAGATATTGTTAGCCGGGCTGCGAGTAGAACGAAGAGCGAGAAGCATCGGGGATTCATCGCCGGCAGTGGCCGATTCTAGGATACCGAATATCGAGGAAATTCTCTAACTTCAACACGCCACGTCACCAGCTGGGCAGAGGGATGTCTCTCTACTACATCCTACATGATGCATATATGCGAATAAGGCATTGTGTATGCTATTTTGTTCATTTACATCCCGCTTGCTTCATCAGTGATCTCATCGTATGGAGGTCTCGTGTCTTGGAAAATACCCCCAGCTTTACTGTGGACTGCTGGAAGAAGTACCTCTCGTCTTAATAAACATGTAAAGCTCTCGTTTGGCCCAGATAGACCAGATCTTCTGATCGAGGAAGTTGCCAGTCTTGTCCACATCCAGAGTGAAATCAAAATGCCACAGGAGCTTGGCCAGCGTCAGACGAACTTCCGCGTAGGCCAGATTGCGCCCAATACAGTTCCGCAGCCCAACAGACCAGGGCTGGTAGGCGCCATAGTTGTCGTACTTGAACGGTTCCTCCGTCTTCTGCAGATGTCGCTCGGGGATGAACTTGTCGGCGTGAGTAAAGTTGTAGTCGGCAAAGTAGGTGCCGAGATGACTGACACCGACCCTAGTCTAAGAGAGATGGTTAGCATTTCACAAGATCGGCCTTTATCGGGGGTTGAATACCTCTTCGGGTACGAATCGGCCACAAACTGTTGCTCCGCCAGCAGGGACCACGCGAGGAGGTTGACCAGGCACGGCTGGATACATGCGCAGCGTCTCGTCGATGACGGCAGTAAGGTACGGCAGATGCGAGACGGAGATCAAGTCAATGTCCTCCGGGGATGCAAAACTTTTCCTAATCTCCGCAGTAGCTTTCTCGATCTTGCCAGACAGACACAGCAGATACATCGCGCCGCTGAGCGCCGAGGCCGTGGTCTCAGACCCTGCGACGACCATGACGGCAGCGTTATTGAGCATCTCGCCAGCGCTCATTCCATCCCCACGCTGATTATCGTCGGCACTCTTCACTAGAACCTTGTCCCAAAAGTCGCCCTGGTCACCTTCCATTTTCATCCGCTTGTTCAGCTTCTCCACGGCGTAGCTGTAATTTTCCTGGCGTTTACCCCGGAGCTCCTTGGGCAGCACATAGGGGGTGAGGAACTCGATGCCCATACTGCGCAGAACGTGTGAGATGGCCACACTCTTGAGATTCTTGTGAATAGCGTCTACCCATGGGTGCAGCTGCCGGCTCTTCAAACTGTCAAAGGATTCGCCGAAGGACAGAGCTCCGATGGAGTCAAAGATAGCCATATTGAAGTAGTACACCATTTCCGCTGAACGGCCCGTGTCGGCCACCTCACGCAGGACCTCAACCAGCAAGTCGGCGTATTGCACAATGGTGGACTCCTGGGTGCGAAGACCTTTGTCACTGAAGGCATGACCGAACAGACTTCGGAACCGTGCATGATTCTTCGTATCGGAGACGAGGATACTCATGACTCCGTTGGGCGCTAATGGGAGGCGTACGGGGTCCTTGAGGAACTCCGGTCGTCCTGGCACATGAGCGTGGATATCGCGCCACGCTTGAGCATTTGCGTAGCTAATCTCATCGGGTTTAATCCGCACAGTATCGCCGTACTTCTGATGAAAACGCATTAGGTCATGGTGCATCGTACCGCGGAGTAATGCGATCTTCCAGGGCAGAGAGCTGGCTCGCCATAGCAGTGGACCAGGATATCCGCGGAGCGGGTGGAAGAACAGGTTGTAGCCCAGGTGGAAAAGCAGGTAGCCCACCGGTATGACAATAACTAGGGATGGTAGCGAGAGTAAATACATGGCTGTTGTGGTTTGGGCCCAGATCAATGCTAGATCGAGGCATCAAGGGTTAAAGTCCAGTGTTAAAAGTCATTCCTCGGACAGCGAACGCCAGGCACTCGGACATGATATACTGAATACAAGACGTTCCATCCATCTGATTATGTTATCTGGTAGTTTCATCGACTGCCAAGAAAGATCCTACTCGTATGCTATAGGTAACGAAGAGTTATATTCTATGAGAAAGAGAACAAGTCGTTGTCCAGTGGTGACCTGAATAAATCCTAGCAGGACACTCTCACACAGTTAATTATAAGTTGACTAACTGTAGACCTCCCAGCACTGCCCCTGCCAACGGAAAGAGTGCTCGCACTGCATTGAATCGGTCCCATCTTCGCACCAGCTGCTTGGTCTCCGCCCAGGATACTACCGCCCCGCTGTTGGTTTCAGTCTCTAGGCGAGCCAGCGCATCGTTAGTTGGAGCCATCACTATCTCCGTAAATGGAACCAAGCTGATGGTAGTAAGTCCGGCAGCGGCAGATACAAGCCAGGGTTTACCAGTCCAGTATTGGTGAACGGACACTGAAGCGTAGAGAAGCGTTGTAGTGAGGCCTAACACTCGGCCTTTGGTAGTTCCGATGAGATAGAGTCGTCTTTGGTAGTCGACAAGTTGACCCGACTGAGTGACGGTTTGCAAGAAGGCAGGCATTGCAAGCCCATAGACGCTCATCATGGCTCCTGGACGGGTTAAATTTTGGACGTATATGAGATATGAGTAGGAGACGTACCGGACATGAATGAGCCCATGACCACGGCGCTAGCTTGAACTGCGGTAATCATCATGGTATAGGCATTCTAGTTTCTCTTTTGGCAATCAAACCTATATACAGAGAGGATGCAAGTATAGTGGGTTTTATAACAGCCTCGCATTCTCTCGGCGACCGAAAAATCACAGTTTTCAATACAGCGTAGCATGAAGCTTTCATGGCAGCAGAATTGATATGCCCTTAGTTTAACCTACAATGAGGACATCAGACACGCCAATATCACCAAGAAAATACACAACCCCCCGACAACCACTGCTTCCTTCGCTATTGTCTCCCTTAAACGAGACGATCCACCTTCCAAAAGATGACGCAGTAGGACTCCCCAGGTTTGACGGACACGACCAGTGGCAGTTACACCCACCGAGCGCCCGTGGAACTCGCTTTCGCGATGAGCAATCTCACACATCGCAGCTCCTAAGTCAGCGTAGCTGAGGGCAGTAGCTTGTGACTCCGTGGAGATTAGTCTGTAGCCCGTTGGATGTGTTCCATTCGCATCATGAAGCGTAGGAGGGTCCACGAGAATGTATTCCAATGTCCCTTGCTTCTGTGCTTCACTGTAGTATTGGCACGCTTGCTTGATATCCGCATAGTTGGCGAAGAGGCAGAAGCTGACTATTCGATGAACGAAGGCCGGTACCTGGGCCGCCAGTGCAGGGTTCAAAGAGGCTGAGCGAAGTTGAACGATTGTGCATGACTGGTAACTTGCTCCCTCCGACTGCTGTTGTTGCTGGAGCACGGATATGATGGCGCGGGCACTATCCTGGCACAATGTAGTGCCAATTGGGCTCCCATTTTGCGCCACACACATGAAAACAATACTAGCATTCCTGAGGCACTCACTCAAAGCATCAGAGTCTGTAGACATTCCTTGTATAACGTGAACTTGTGGGCGTCTTGTCGTCTCGAGATCTGGGAACGCTTGTAGTAACTTGACTTTCGACCGAACGAGGACTTGAATGTGAAGAGAGTCGGGCGACTTTTGAAGGAGATGACGTAGAATACTGGAGCCAGTGGCCCCAGTGGCCCCGAGAAGGGCGTATGTGACCATATTGCTATAAGACAGAGCAGGAATGAGAGATGCACACCTAGGAGGGAGTCAATCCAGCTTTATAGTGAGCTTATAACGCCTACCCGTGCAAGCTTTACAATACTAGCGTTACACCATGCAAGACCAGAGCTCTATGAAATGTATTTATCTACTGGGCTAGTCTGGGGAAACCCTTAGGTCCTTTTAGGTACAGCAACCAAGATGGCCTGCTCTTTACTGTCGTAAACCTTTGACTGGATAATTTCCAGACCCGCCTGCTCCATCAAATCGTCCCATTCGGCGCGTGTGCGCTCTACTCCGCCCAGAGAGTTCATCATGAGCAGATCTGTAAACGCCGCTTGCCACGGCACCCCGGTACTGGGAATCACCATCTCGTCAATCAAAATCTGGGACTCCGGTCCCATCGCTGGGATGATCTGCTTCAAGATGAGAACGCATTGTTCATCTGGCCAGTCATGGAAGACATGACGCAAATAGTAGAACTTGGCATTCTGAATAGGCTGTGGCTCGAAGAAGTTGTGCTCCATGAACTCGATCCCGGCCGCTGGTTGCGCGTTGGCCAGAGTTTGAGGAATATCTTGAACTATAAGGCGACCAGGAAGGTCGGGAAACTTCGCGCGCAGGGCTTTAGACTGCTGCCCAAAGCCTCCACCGATATCAACCATTAATACCTTGTCAGGAGCCGGGAAACCGCCCAGCTCCTCGAGAACAGGGTAGTGGTCGACCCAGGAAACGGGACGCTCCAAAGCCATTAAATGACCGAGTGATTCCATGTGCTTGGGATGCTGTGGCATCCACTCAAACATGGTTAGGTCACTGCCGAAAGCCTTTTGGAAGACGCAGTCCTTGTTAGAGGTGATATCTTGGTAATTCCTCTCGGCCAGGAAGTCAGGCAATATCTGAGTGCAAGGTCCCGAAATGTCGAATCTAAACACAGGCCACAGAATTAGTATATGATACTCCAACCGCCGACTGGGATAAAACCATACAGTTGCACCACCGCACCTGCGGCATCCGAGTTGGCAAAGACATCTGTAAATGCACTCGAGGTATACTCTTGGGGACCTGTCTCCTTGATCAGGCCAAAAGCGGCCTGGGTCCGTAGAATGCGACCTATTCTGGGTTAGAATACAACTCCGTTACCAGGTAGATAAGGATCCAACCAAGGAGTCTGGGAGAAGCGCCGGTCTTCTTGACAATTTCCGCTAGGGTTATCGGCGTGTCGCTCTCTTTGAGGCTGCGGAAGATGCCCAGATCGATGCCGACCTTCGTGAGAGCGACTTGTAGGGGCTACAGGATGATTAACATTTTCATTCTCAACCATAGCTAGGGCTTCAAACATAGGAGACCTACTCCACTGCTCAATCGCATGACCACATCCCAATCCGAGTAAAAGCCGACCTGAAGCTCGCGGATATGGCCCTGAATTTGCCGCTTGCCCGCATCGTCTGTTCTGGCATACTCTTCTTTAATTTTCGCGAAGATGGTTTCCATGTCAAGGCCCGTCATCCTTGTAACCCTACCACTTTCGACAGGCGGTACAAATTGTACAGTCAAATTAAGAATGCACGAGGGGTCAAGGCTTGAAGCATCGGTCCCTGAGCCAGGGGTATTTGTTGTTAGTTAACCTTTTTATTACGCTTCTTGTCCTACTCCCGCCTGTATACCGAACTCATGGGAGACCATTCAGAGCTAGATGCTCTCGGGAGATGTGTCGCTGAGCGAAGGTGGCGGGATTCAGCGTGATGATCGCCGCGACTTGGCGAGAATACCAAGTAGTGACTCACCCTAGCCTGGGGTTGGGGAATAAGCTTGACCTTTTTTTCTTAGGCTGCGAATAATGAATCTTCGTGTTTATAGTTGGTCTATCATGAACTCTATGATATTTAGTAGTATGGAGATAGTGCATGTAATGCTGAGCATTGTAGAAGCTGCATTTGGGAGGTTTATAGTAAACAATGAACGAATTTAATTATGCACAAATTATATGTGCTCCGTTGATGGACAAAGCTTGGGTATTCCAGCATCTCGCGCTGTTACTGAGACGTATTAATTTCTGCCTCTGGATGTGTATCAAGAACGCCTGTTAACATCTATGAAAGACTACGCTTCAGATGTGAAATGCTGTAGCTTGATTCAAGATATGCCAACTTTATAGCTATATTTTCTTCCCTCATTTTTCAACTACTAAAGCGTAAAATTGCATGGTCCGCACTGTACTGTTTCAGTATATATACTCATGCACATTATATATATCGAGCTTAATGATATCACTAGTAGATGGCACTATAGCTACATACCAAAGTCTATCGAAATGAGGCGTAGATACAAAACATATATCCAAGTAATATGTATATTTCAAGATTTATGAAATGGACTCTTGCAACATAGGTAACAGTAGGCTTCCTTTTAGCGAGCCAGCCACACATCTACCTACCATTAACTTCTCATTTTCAAAACCGTTCTGAAGACATATTTTCAGATGACCCTTGAAAGGCCCATGTAGTCTTTGGCTAGGTAGATGATCGTAAAGTCATAAGTGTCTCTGTGAAGGCTTACTAGATGTAGGTGGTTGATTTGTAGCGTAAAAGATGGAATACTATGTTTATGCAAAAAGGTTGATTATTGGTACAAAAGGCTGTGTATGGTATAATTCTGAATAGTATAGCCAAGTGGGAAAGTATTGATTTGGTGAACTCCTTCTACGTATAGGACTGTCTAATTCTCTTGAAATCAAACCCTACGAATTAGGGCAAGGGTGTTCGCCAATCATAGCTCAGCCGTTCTTCTGACAGACCCAAGGATATCTCGATTGCATTCCCCTACTTGCGCAAACGCAGTTGTTGAACGCCCCAGTGAGACCCTTCCTCGCCTTTGCGCCACCATATCTTCTCAGTCTCCAGTCTACCATCTACCGTCGTAATAAGCGAATTCCACTCCTTGGTAGACCTCTCCTTCCCGTTCAATGTCAGAACAACAGTCATGTCGATCTGATTCATGAAGCGCTGCGAATCCTGCGCCAAAAGATCGGGCATAATCATTTCGTCCAGAAGGATGCGCGACTTGCTTGGGTCCATGGCGGTAACGATGTTGGAGAGGATTTCCACGCATGCACTGTTGGAACAATTAGCCATCAAAGCAAATTAAAGGGATTCGGACGCTCTGTCACTCACGCATCGGGATAGTCATGTAGAATAGATCGGAGAAGATAGACGTCGGCGCCACGCACTGGGTTGGGGCGACGAATGTCATGCTCCATCATGGTGACTTTATCAGTGTCCTCAACTCCATGAATGACGGCAGGCAGGTCCTGTACGATGAACCTGAGGTGGGGATGCTTTTGCGAAACCCGTCGGCTGAGATGACCACGACCGCCGCCGACATCGACAACGGTGCTCCCCTCAGGTAGACTGCTGAAATCAAACATCTCCTCTACCAGTGGCTTCGTGGCTTCGGTGCCGCCCATACCTAGATCAAAGCGGCGGCCACGAACCTCGTCCACAGTGCTGTAATAGTCAAATAGCCCTTTGGTAGCTGTTTCTCGCATTTCAGCTGGGTTCCTATATAGATAGAGTGGATTACCTACGATCAAATGCCAATGAGAAAGGCGAAGGCACATTCCAACTCGGAGGTTTGCCTTTCGTCTGCTGCAAGAAGTCGGAAAAGTAGGCACCCGACCGCATCACTTCGTCACATCTAACTCGGTCTCCCTGGTGAGAACATATGGTAGCTTATTGTTAAAGAAGACTCACGAGAATCCAACCAAGGCATGAATGCCCGTCACTCGCAACATCTTTGAGGCATCCGTGTGGGCGTATTGGTCAGGGGCAACCTCCTCGAAAATGAAGCGCTGGGCACATCCTCGAAGAATCCGTCCTATATATTGATTAATGCACTGCCTTCCAGGGGATGGCATATAGATATGGAATGTCATACGTAGTAAATCCTCTGAGACGCCGGTTGCGGCGACGATTGTGTCGAGTGATGTCGGACTAGGTCCGTCCACAATGATATCCTGTAGGTTGAGATGGGTGGCAGCAGCTAGACAGGCGCTATCGAGATGGGACAACGCGTTGCTTAGGAGCCAAGGAACCGGGCCATGAACCAAGGAGCCGATGCGGTCGCAGGTACGCACGATCTCCCAGGCCTGTGCGTGTTCGTTGGAGGAGGGAGTTCTCTCACTTTCAATACAGAGTTTATGGTCTTCGGGGCTCTTCGTCTCACCTGCCGTGGCCAGATAACGCTTTACCTGCTCTGAAAGTGTGTTTGCAAGGCCCACAAGGGCGGCTTTGCTCGGTAGTGCCATGTTGATGGGGCTAGGTGTAATGGGTTCAATCGAGTGGTATGAGGATAGAAGGTCCGTGTCGGGTGTGCCTATTTAACCTGGTTCGCACATTGTAGCGTCCTTGCTTTTACATGTTTGCAAAATCCGCGAAAGAACAAACAGAGAGCTGGGAAGTCGCGGAACTTCGGCCAGCGATGTGCTGAGGCTATTAACCGAGCGAAAGCCTTTCGGAAGAGTTAGCAAGAAAGTTGGAGAATATGTGTTATGGAAGCCTTCCCAATTGATCCCTACTGGCGACAAATAGAGATTACGGACTCCTGTAGTCGAAGAACTCCGAATCGAAGAGCCCCAATCCACTGGTGATACTGGAGCGCCTGGGTCGCAGTGTTAGACTCTAGAGGATTCCAACCCTGCTATTTGTTTCTCCTGCTGACTTCGAGGTAAGTCACTTCATTCGTGGGAAGGACTATAGATATATTTTTGGATTTAGAGTTGACGCAATGCTGCTTTCTTGATGCTCTACGATATGCTGGAGAGCATCCAGGGAAGGATTCAGATTAATGACTCGTCGGAGTAGTTTACACTATTCCTCACGCAACCCGTTTCAGATGCCCGTTGTACAGTACGACAGCTGTATAGTCTGGCCTTCTTGTCCCTTGATTAATGGTATTATGGTCAAAGCTTATTCCTCTACGTGAAGTAAAATGTAAAAATATACGACCTAAGAAAGCACTTAAAGTAGTACATCTCTAAAGAGGATAAGGATTTTATCAGAGTAGAGCGTCTTCTCTCACCACCTAGACAGCCTGCATACTCCGAATAGTTTACCTAATATACACCAGTAAGTGTTATTGGTCGAGTTCACTAACCAGGGGAAACTCGCGCACACTTTGACGCCAGCGGTCTGTGCTATATAAACGGCTTTGTTCACAAGGCTTGTGGTCCATTGTTCCTTGCAGATCATAGGCCAGAAAAGTATTAACCTGCAGTTCACCCAATTTGGGATCTCTCTCCTGTCGCGAAAGAATTTGCCTCGTTCTCGCCAATTCGCGATCTTGCTGAATCTCTCATTGCTCTGACGAACACAACATCGTGGGTCAGATGTGCAGCTCTAATACGCTGCGGAGATATTTATAGTATAGACTTCCCATCACAAGTTAGAACATTCAAAGAAGTTGGTTTTCATCGGTGAAACTTGCATATGTGACGCCCGAGAAGAGAACACTTTCGGAAGCCGAATGCTTATTGAAGTCTCTGCAGATACGGCAGACGGGAAAGTGAGAATTCTTTGCACGATTCACTTAGCATCCAGTACGATCGTCACTTGCCTTCCACCCGACCATGATTTATAGCATAATTATTTGTGCGGGGGCCTTGCTGGGTTTTTTAATTTTGCAGAAGCTGCTGGCGCCCAAAGACACGCGTCCCCCTCTCCCCCCAGGACCGTGGAGGAAGCCTATCATTGGCAATCTGACCGACTTTCCACCAAAGGGAACTCCAGAATGGTTGTTCTGGGCGAAGCATCATGAACGATATGGTACCAAGGCCCTCTTCCCATCTTCCGATCTAACGTATATTGTGTTCTAATGCTTGGAAAATGTGCGAGTGAGCAGGGCCCATGAGCTCTCTGGAGGTCATGGGACAGACTATTATCATGATCAACGACGCGCACCTCGGTATAGAGATTATGCACAAGAAGTCAGCCTTGAGCCAGATGATCCCAGATGCCCCCTTTGCGCATATGTAAGCCAGAGCCATTCGCAGGATGCTGAAGGAACTGAGGCTGATAACATCCTAGGGCGGGGTGGGGCATGAGCCTGGCTACGGAGCGTAATAAGCAAGCATGGAAGACGATTCGAGCAAATATGAAACAGGAAATCGGGACACGGCGAGCCATTTCGACTTTTCATCCCAAGATGGAAATCGGGATTCGACGGTTCTTGTTGAGGACTTTAGATAACCCGGACGACCTGCGGTTCCATATCCGGAAGTAAGAAATTTCTAACTATTACAAGTGGCAATCGACATACTGAACCAGGGAAATGTAACTATAGGGAAGCGAACGCCTTCATGATGGATGTGGCCTATGGGTACACGATTGCACCGCATGGAAAAGATGAGTTGTATGATCTGACCCAGCAGTCGGTTCGGCAGTTTTCCCACATCTTCTCGCCAGGAGAGTGGAGTGTCAATTTCTTCCCGATATGTGAGAAGACCTACGTAAGAAGTTCCGGCTCATGCTGATTCTGGGCCAGTGCGATACGTACCATCCTGGTTCCCCGGAGCCTCGTTCCAAATTAAGGCAGCGGAATACAAGCGGACCATCGAAAGGATGACTATGGTCCCCTACTTATGGATAAAGGATCAGGTGGCTCGCGGGTGCACTCGTCCTTCCATCCTCTTGCGCTTGTTGCAGAAGGGGCACTATGAATCTGGATCACATCAAGAGCAGGTTTTGGTATGGACTAATGCCGAATTCGTTATGGGAGGATCGGACACGGTACAACATTCTCTGCCTCATCACTTGGGATAGGAAGCCCGTTAATCCATTACACAGACAGTGTCGGCAGTGTCGAGCTTCTTTGTGGCCATGGCCTTGTACCCCGAGGTGCAACACCAGGCGCGCGAGGAGCTCGACCGAGTCGTGGGACCAACTACTCTGGCGACGTTTGAGCACCGTTCGCAGTTACCCTTTATTGACGCCCTTGTCAAGGAAGTGTTTCGATGGCACCCTGCTTCGCCTTTGGGTGCCCCCCATATCACGCAGGAGGACCAGATCTGGGATGGTTATCTGCTGCCCAAAGGTGCTCTCCTACTGCCGAATATCTGGTTGTTCCACTTCCCTTCATTCTTTCTACTGCCCCTAAGCTAACCTCATACTAATTAGGATGTTTACCCATGATCCCAGTGTCTACCACGACCCAATGGTGTTCAAGCCAGAGCGATTCCTGGAGCGACAAAGCTCCCCGCCGGAAACGGATCCCATGAAATTTGTGTTCGGCTTTGGGCGTCGTATATGCCCCGGTCGGTTTGTAACAGACGAAAAGCTATTTTTGATTGCGTGCCATGCCATCAGTTGCTTCTTGATCTCGCCCAAGGATCCAGGAGCTCCGGAACCCGACTGGTTGCCGGGCGTCATCAGTCAACCGGGCCACTTTGACCTCAATGTGGTGGCTCGCAGCCCTGCTCACGAAGAATTGATTCGTTCAATCGAGACGGACCATCCTTGGAAGAATGCTGATGCTACTGACATCTCCCAATTCATGGCCAGAAATCAGATGATTTGATGGACATACATATCCGCTCGGTATTGCGACTGGTGCTTCGCAGAGGAGAGGACGTTGTCTTTACGGGCTATTCTTGAGTTAGATATTCAGATCAGCTCTTTTGTAGCTCTAATAGACTCCTTTTGGACATATTTTTAAGTTAGTAGTTAATCGAGGTGGAGATATCAATAACCTCGTTAAATGAGAAACTGTTTAGATCGCCTTATTGATTCAAGTCTAATTGTGTAGAAATGCTGCACAGATATGCACGGCACTCCCCTCAACTAAGCATAGAATAAATCAAATGCCCTGTTCAATAAGAACTTCTCATAGCATACAGACATAGGTGGTACACTGAAAGCCCGATCAGGAATCAAGAGAGCGACTCTCGGACAGCGAGGCAGACCGTACTAAATGATGCAGCGCCGTATGGATGACCTCCATTTAAAGGGGAGGGCGGAAGTCTTTCTCGCTCCAATACATTACTAGCTGCTAGCATCCTTCACATATTGTTTGGAAGAATTTTAATTTCTACAATGGGACGAAACTGGTTCCAGGTAACAGCCATGGCGGTGGTCCCCGTGGTGGGCATCATGGCCGCTGTCAATCCGACCATCTTGTCCTCCGCAGCTTCCTCGCTCCCATCGCTAGGGGCAATGTTCACATCGGACGATTTTGCCAGCCAGATGGACGGACGCATTCAGGCACAGGGACTGCTCAGCTCGCACTTTGGCATGTACGGATGGCCGGGGCAGTCGTTCGACTACGTGATTGTCGGCGGTGGAACGGCGGGCCTGGCCATGGCCCGTCGCCTGTCCCAAGATGGAACTGCCTCAGTTGCCGTGATTGAGGCGGGAGGATTCTATGAAACCGATGCTGGCAATGCCACCGAGGTTCCGATGTATCTGTTCAACTACTTCTTCGACAATGGCAAGGTCAAGAATCCTTTATTTGACTGGTATCAATACACCACACCGCAGCCAGGGCTGGCACAGCGTGAGATGTTCTATATGCAGGGAAAGACCTTGGGCGGAAGCACTGCACGAGGGGCCATGTTGTACCACAGGTAAGTCACAGTCCTCTCATCAGTGGGGGTAGAGTAATGACTAGAAGGTTCAGAGGCTCGAAAGGCGCATACGATATGTGGGCGGATCACGTTGGCGACGATAGTTACAGATGGGACAAATGGCTGCCGTATTTCCAGAAGAGCGTTCACTTCTCTGGTCCTGAAACGAACCCTCGTCCTGCGAATGCTACGGCTCTCAACGACAACACAGCATTTACGGCTTCGGGAGGCCCCGTACACGTCGGCTACCCTTTCCAGGTCAATGCCATCTCGTCCTGGGTGGATAGGGCTCTCGCTAAAATGGGCTTTCCTGAAGCTCAGGGCTTCTCCAACGGCAACTTGTTGGGCCGTTCATACATAACTCACACCATAAACCCCTACACCCGTCGCCGTGAGACCGCTTCGTCTTCCTATCTCCGCGAGGCGCTGATGGAGAGTAACAACCTCAACATCTTCACACGCACTCTTGTTAAACGGGTACTCTTCGACGATCAGAATCGTGCAACAGGAGTAACTGTAAGCACCGACGGCTTCGAGTGGCAGATCGGGGCCAGAAAGGAGGTCATTTTGAGCGCCGGCGTCATGCGTTCACCGCAGCTGCTGATGGTGTCGGGAATCGGGCCAAAGGACCATTTGGAGCAGCTGGGGATTCCAGTAAGATCTGATCTCAGCGGAGTGGGCCAGAACATGCAGGACACCATTATCCTAGGGCCTACAGTTCCAGTCAAGGTCGAGAGTCACAGTCAGTTGATGGGCAACAAAGAGACACTGCCCCGGGCTATTCGCGAGTATAACGAGCAGCGTAAGGGTCTGTTGACCAACCCAGGCCAGGATTATTTTGCGTTTGAGAAACACCAGCCAGGCATGCTGAAGGAATCTACCGCCGCCGATATCGATGCCGCATTTCCCGATGACTGGCCGACCTTTTCATACATTGCATTGGACGACACCTTCGTTCCACAATACGACGGCAAGAATTATTTTAGCATGTCTGCCGCTCTGATGACTCCCTTCAGTCGTGGTACGGTCACGATCAACAGCAATGATACAGCCAACCCGCCCATCGTGGACCCGCAGTGGTTGGCCGATCCGAGAGACCAGGAGATGGCCGTTGCTGCCTTCCGCCGGTGTCGCGAGATTGTTGCATCGGACGTGATGCGTGAGGTCGTGGCTGGACCAGAGATTTTACCCGGGCCGCAGTATCAGACCGATGAAGAAATTCTAAACTATATCGCCGAGACATCAGATGCTTATTATGCCGGGGTAGGCACCTGCGCTATGGGCAAAGCAGATAATCCCAAGGCTGTGGTGGATTCCAAGGCCAGAGTCTTGGGCGTAAAGGGCCTGCGCATAGTTGATGCTTCTATCTTTCCGTTTGCTATTGATGGACAGCCAATGGGCACTGTGTATGCTCTGGCTGAGAAGATTGCAGCTGAAATGATGGCTGGGCAGTAGACCACGGTTGATCAGGTCGCATCAGGAGCTTTTACTGGGCATTAAACAAACGTTATGGCAACGTTCTCGAAGGCATTCTGAACTGTCTCGATCTATCGTATAGCGTAGCACCAACCAGATAAACAATTAATACCATTGACTCCAAGTGAAATACGTTGCATACCCTTCTCAAACTCGCCTTATCGATATGTTCAAAATATGTTAACCTAAATTTATCTGTATGAGAATCAGTCCAGCATCAGATAGACTTGGAGGATATCCAGGACACACACACAGTAAAGGGTTCCGATTTTGCTTTGTCAAGATTGAAAGTTGTATGCTAGATAAGGCAAAAGAACATCTCATAAGTTTTACTAGATTAAAGTCCCTCTTGACAGGCGCAGAATTGGATCAACTGCTATATTTTGGTTTTGCTCCAGTGCGGACATCCCACATACAATATAGTCTATTGAACCTTTCTACGTACACTCCTTTTACATAACCTGCATTCCACTCCGGCTTGGTATATTGAGATTCGGAAATTTCCATGCTCCCTCACTTTTGTCTGTGTCATCCAACCAACGTAAGTACTACAGCTGAATGGCACAACGCCGCGCCTTGGGCATACCGGCGATGAAACTATCAATCATGACCATACTCTCCGGGGTAGTGGAAGGTGCCAACTTGGCTCCTGGGCAGCGACGGAAAAACAAGGCCGTGGCGAGACGCAGCTGCATCCACCCAAGATGAATACCTAGACATTGACGTGCTCCTTGGCCGAAGGGATTGAATGATATTTTCGCCTCTTCTGATAGGGACGACCCCGGCAGCCACCGTGTGTGATCAAATCTACTGCCACGTCAGTCGGGCATTTACAGCACAAATGGAAATAAAAATAACTTACGTATGAGGGTCTTTCCACACCTTCGGACTGCCGTGCAGACTCCAGTTCTGCGTAACGACCACGGCCGAGGGAGGGATGTAATACCCACACAGGGTGGCACCGTCTGGGGGTGGACTGCGAGGCATGGCTCCAGGGGCCGGTCCATACAAACGGAGACTTTCATATATCACGGCATTCAGGATAGGCAGGTCTGCACAGGCTGCATCGGTGATATCTCCCTGCAATCCCGCAACTTCGGACTCAAGCTCGGCCTGCAGTTTGGGACGATTCAGCACGCACCAAATGAGATATGTCAAGGATAATGCAGTGGGGTCCGATCCAGCCAGGAGCAACGCCCCGGCATCGGTGATGATTTCCGTGTCATTGAGGCCGCCGATCTTGCTCTCCAAATCACCTGCGGCTAGGGCTTTGACGAACAGATTCCGGTCTCCCTCGGCATCGCGCGCACTGCGGGCAATTGCCACGACATGCTTCCCTGCTTCGAACATCGTCTCCTGCGAGAAGAAAACATCGTGTAGCCGGGGCACTGCGCGTCCAAGCAGGCGACCTAGATAGTACAGCGGTGGGGCGAAATGCTGCAGCAGATGCGCCAGGTCGCCCATGCGACGTTCCAGCATGAGGACGAAGGGGTCCTTGGTTCCATTGCGCACCGTATCATGGCCGCCATTGAAGGTCAATTTGCACACAGTCTCGTTGGCCATCAAAGTCCACCAGCCTAGGATTTCCGCTTCGCCCTGCTGCGCGTCGTGGCGAATTCTCTCGACCGTCAGCGCAACAATGTTGCGAATGGTAGGCTCCCACTGTTGCCGCAGACTATTCAAAGTGAAGCCTTTGGCGTACAGCTTGCGTCGGGTGCTGTGCAGCTTGGCATCGCGGAAATTGAAGATGTTATCAACCGGACCGGGAGAGAGCAGCTTATAAAAGGGGGCTTTAACGAATCCCGACCCCATCCGGTGGATTTGCTTAGCAGCCACGGGATCGGCAATGTCAACCTCCTCGGGGCCGATGAGCACAATAGGCCCATACTTATCGTGGAGGGATTGCACATAATAAATGCGGTTGTTGGCAAAAGATGCCCAGGCAAGCCGAGCACTTGTCAGGCGCGCATACCAGGGACCAGGAATCTTGCGAAGGGGACTGAAATATGCGGTTTGAAGAATCTAGCTGGAGAGTTAAAGGTACCATTCTGCCATTTGTCCATCCAGAAGCTGCGGAACTATGACTTACCTTGATAATCTTACTCACAATCCAGGCGCCGCCCACGGCAAGGAACCACCAGGTGAGCGGAACATGCTCGATGGCCCGAATGAGCTCTCTTGGCGCATTGTTGGTCATATTCTATAGAAGGAACGGGATATGAAACATCTAACCTGCGGGCTTCCTGGGATGAAGACGTCTAACATATCGTGACGCACAAATGGTGCCTTAAGTACGGACGCCGGACGGGGATTGAAACATCTCTCGCCCACCGGAATCCTGCGCCTTGTCCTTTCTGTTATTGTAATTACACTGGTGCGTAGTACATGAAGCTATTGCATCCGTATATGCTCTGCACCTTTACATTATGCAGCATGATACGGTGTTTTACTCAGTCTAAATATAATCAAGGCAAATATATTATAATCATCATTGTATTGTCACGCTCTAATGCTCCCTAGTCAAGCAGCGATAACGTGACAAACTAACCTGCCTAGTTCTTACTTAACTGCCCTGGATTCTGACGAATGACTAACATGAATATACCATTTGTAGACAAGTATTACCGTCTCGGCCATCGGGGACTTGTCGCTCGCCGAATGCAAGTATTTGGGAATGGCCTCATCGCTCTACCCAAGCTCAAGATAACGCTCTCGATCTAACTAGGATCACACTGCTCATAACAGAACAAAATGTCAAAAGTGGACTACTCTCAGCCTGGCTCGACTGGGTATGAAATCCCCCCGGATCTTACCTGGATGGACCCAGCCAACCGCCCGTTGCGGGTGGTGACCATCGGCACGGGCATCTCGGGGATACTGATGGCATACCAGATCCAAAAACAATGCCCTAATGTCGAGCACGTTTTGTATGAGAAAAATGCGGATGTAGGTGGCACCTGGTTAGAAAATCGTTACCCCATGGCCGGTTGCGACGTGCCGAGCCATGCCTACACCTACCCATTTGCCCCGAATCCAGACTGGCCCCGGTACTTCTCATATGCGCCTGATATTTGGAATTACCTCGACCGGGTATGCAAACTCTTTGATCTTCGCCGCTACATGGTGTTTCACACTGAGGTAGTGGGCTGCTACTGGAATGAAGACCGCGGAGAATGGACTGTCCGTCTCCGGCAGCACGTTGGCGGCAGTGAGCCCCGAGACTTTGAAGATCATTGTCACGTCTTAGTTCATGCGTCGGGGGTATTCAATAATCCTCAATGGCCTCAAATCCCCGGCCTCCATGACCGGTTCCAAGGCCGCGTGATCCATACCGCACGATGGCCCGACGACTACCAAGAGTCGCAATGGAAGCATGATCGGGTGGCAGTCATTGGCTCTGGAGCATCATCGATCCAAACAGTGCCCGGCATGCAACCCACGGTGAAGCATCTCGATGTCTTTGTGCGAACAGGCGTGTGGTTTGGAGTGCTGGCGGGCAACACTGGCAGCCAGACCAAGGAATACACGTCGACCGATAAGGACGAATTCCGGCGCAATCCAGCAGCGCT
Organism: Aspergillus sp. ATCC 12892; assembly: GCA_002894705.1. Classification (NCBI taxonomy): domain Eukaryota; kingdom Fungi; phylum Ascomycota; class Eurotiomycetes; order Eurotiales; family Aspergillaceae; genus Aspergillus; species Aspergillus sp. ATCC 12892. The sequence goes on along the minus strand of NVQI01000077.1, from coordinate 883,836 downwards.
TGTGGCCCACGCAAAAGCCATCGAGGACCAGGTCAACGGCATGTGGGGGGCCTTTTACACAGGTTCCAAGGGGCAAGCTATGGGATCTGCGTTTTTCCGCCAGCGCACGGCTAACTTGATCAAGGATGAGCGGCTACGAGAAGGGCTTGACCCGTCCTTTGCGTTTGGTTGTCGTCGCATCACCCCGGGGGACCCCTACATGGAGGCGATTCAGAAGGAGAACGTGGATGTACACTTCACCCCCGTGGTAAGCTGTACAGAGAAAGGTGTGGTGGGTGGGGATGGGGTAGAGCGTGAGGTCGACACGATAGTATGTGCCACGGGCTTCGATTCATCCTATCGGCCACGTTTCCCCATTGTAGGCCGAGACGGCGTGGACTTGAGGGAGAAGTGGAAGGAGTGCCCCAATTCGTATCTGGGCCTGGCCGTGCCCGAGATGCCCAACTTCTTCACCTTCATTGGGCCGACGTGGCCTATCCAAAATGGCAGTGTCATTGGGCCGCTGCAGGCCGTCTCGAAGTACGTGGTGCAGTGGATTAAAAAGGCCCAGAATGAGAATCTCCGTAGTTTCGTGCCGCGACAGGACCGCACGGATCAATTCAATGATCATGTCCAGGAGTGGGTGAAGCACACGGTGTGGAAAGACAACTGCCGAAGCTGTACGTTTCTCTCTCGACGGCCACGTCTAACTTGACTGACAAGAACCATTTAGGGTACAAGGACAATGAGACTGGTCGGGTCAATGCCATCTGGCCCGGCTCTTCACTGCACTACCAGCAAGTCATTGACCAGCCTCGGTACGAAGACTTTGATATCCGGTCCTTCCATGAAAATCCCTGGGCCTGTCTGGGCATGGGCTGGACGATCCAGGACCGCAAAGGCCCGAAAGAAACAGATGTCAGTCCGCATCTGGGCTTACAGGAGATTGACCCGAAATGGTGGGAATCACTCAAAAATGAGAACGGTTCCAATGGAGTTTCTGACAGTAACCGCTAGGTATGAAGAGGTGGGCGGCAATGCGCGGACATTACAGGAGCAGCTCGAGCGTCGTGGATCACCCATTGCGATACATAGCAGCAAGGAATTCAAACCCTGGTCTGCAATAGCAGCTACATGGATCCCGGTGGTTCTGCTTGGCTGGGCGCTTGTGCGTTTCACGTAATACCCTTATGTGTATAGACATTCATTCCAATTGAAGATGATGTGTTCATATTGCACATGTTTTAAAAACCATAGGTATTTGATTTGAATATGTTATCAGAGATCTTTCCTGGGCTTGGGCATGGGACAATCCCCGAAATACTTGTAGGTCCAAGGAAAGAAGTGAAAGAGCAGCCCAGTCAGCACATAGTATACCCCTTTCCACGGAAACGCCGTCCCATCTCCGATTGCATTGACGCTCACATTCATCATGTCATATCTCTTATCGTCCATATCAGCAATCTCTACCATTCCTGCTGCCACATCGAGGAACGAAACCGGCGTCTTAGCGGTTTTTGTGCTCAGAGTGTGGCCGCGTTGCACGTCGTGCACTAGTCCCCCGGGTTTGACAAAGGTTGTGGACACCCAATGCTTCTCAGCACGTAGGATCTTCTCAGCCTTCGCTAGGTCACTGTACAGATTACCAGCGGCTATGTTAAGGACTCGGTGAATAAGGGGTGGAACGTCGGCGCACAAAGAGTCCTCGAGGCTAGCAGATGAGAGAACAATCAACTTGGGTAGAGACTGGCACCCTTCTGCTTGGAGCTTTTTGAGTGTATTAAGCACGGCATTGGTGCAGTCCTGGGCGATGGTACAGTGTGGCATATTGTCGGGAATCGCCACTACCATGAAGACGGCTCGCGTGCCTCGAATGCATTCAGATAGTAACGAGACATCCTCCAGCGACCCTTCCCACACTTTCACCTGACGATGTTGACTGATTTCGGGACGCAATCGGTTCAGCTTTGAGGCGGAACGACAGTAGGCATGGATCTGGTTGTCGGGCGACTGCAGGAGGACCTTCAGTAGTGCCTGGCCGGTATTGCCAGTGGCCCCTAGGATGGCGTACCGACGCATTGCAATTGTGTAGTCTTCTCTGGAAGTACTACTAAAGGATAATCCGATAGGTTGCTCGAGTCTACCCGTCAAATTCTTGCTGAGAAGATAGCAGTCTATGATTCAATTCGGCCCGAGGTGGGAGATTCTGAATCTCGCTCTCCGAACATCCGTACGCATAGAAGCACAGCACTGCGAAGCGCTAAACACAAAATAAAGTGCCACTAGTCAAACAAACCAATTTTCGATGAATTATGATGATAGGCTATTCATGCATGTGTTGTACAGCTTTATCCAGCTGCTTCATGCCTGACCTCATTGTACTCTGCTTCTAGCAGCTTAAGCTCTATATTTTCATACCAAGTCGCACTCAATCTGTATCATGCAGAGGGGGAAAGCTCCTCCAAATCTGGGAAGTCATCCCAGGCTCCTTCAGTTCCACACCAGCGTACCCATCGCAACATGATCGCAGAGACCTGCGAGTGCTGTCCGCGGCCTTGAGCGGACATCTGCTTAACCTTTTCGGTTTGCCGCACCCAGTTTGGATCCGACATGCGCTCGACCGAATCCATGGTCATGTGTGCTACTGTTAGAAAGTCTGCCTTCTTCAAAGGGAAACCTTCCTCCCCCTCAAAAGGTTGGCACACATTCTCGGCGCACATAAGCGCCCGGATGACTTTACATGCATGTCCGTCGTCCTGGTAGACTCGAGCGCGCTGCACCACGTCAGACCACCCAGTTGCCGCTTGCTTGGGTTGGTACCCGGTGATTCTATCTGGGTACAACTTTGGGCACCCCAGGGCCGCATACGTGATCAGGTCAGAGCGTCCTTTCCACTCCAACAACCGAGCTCGTGTCTCTATGCTGATCCATTCTTGTCTAATAATGGTGGGGAAGAATACGGCGGCCGTCAATGAATGCAGCATCACAAAGTCAAGAGCTTCAACTTTGCGCGGATGCTGGGCCGCACCACAGATGTTGGTTGAGGCCTGCAGTATCTCTGCCGTCTTGCGCGCGAGATCATGCTCCGTTGGTTCTACCTGGAAGTAGGACAAGTGAGGGATTAGCTCCTTAAGGGCTCGTTTCAGAAGGGCATCAGCAATTCGATTGTTGCCATCTTCTGGCCCGACTGCCGTGGCGACCACGGGGTCTAGACGCATCCCTTCCACAATGGATAGGATTGGGAGACTTCGCGGTCGTCCGTTACATTCCACATGCTGCTCAGTTGCGGTGAGGAACTCCGCAGGGTATGGTGGGTGCATACAAGTTGAGGCCAGACATTCCGCCGCTAGGAATGGCTGTTGAAACTCTAGGGCAAATCCGAGATTGATCAATGGGTGGAGAAAACCTGTAGACAAGATCTTAACGAATGTTGGCGACTATACATCGGGGTCATGCATACCGGAAAACAGTCGGGCTAACAGATCCTCCGTCAACGTGTCTCCCTTAAAAAGATAGTCATGCAAGACCGTTTGGGTACCCTTCGCCGCCACTTCTGCCTGGAAGAAGCGCACGTAGTCTCCATATAGCTCGAAGTTGCCTAGGCCTTGCCGAAAGAATTCGGGATCCCGCAATTTAATATTGACAGAGGGATCGTTATAGTACGTCAGAAGCTGAAAGGGCTTGTTGAAGTCATACGCAGCTTGCATCTCGTCTGGAGTAGCTCCCAAGGCCCACAGTGTCAAAACATGGTGGCTAATGTGGTCTGGTTCATGGGTCAGTAGAAGCCCCGCTGTGTCTTAATCAGGAGACTCACTGTGGAATCCCACAATTTCGTCATGAAAGGTGTGAAACTTCGAGTGGTTGTTCATGACTAGATCGGAAGCCCGGTCTGCGCTTCTCCGCTCCAGGATTCCAACATGAGTGAAACCCGGTGTGTCCGTTGCAGAGAGCTGGATATTCCAAGGAGTGGCTTGATATGGTCCCTTCTTGGGGTCGGGTTTGCCAGCGACCGCTGGTGCGTGCGATCCCATGTTGTCACTCGTATCTCAGTTATGCAATGTCTCGTTCTCTACCATGAACCTCAGGACTCTTCATCCTTCATGTCCACCTCCGACTAATTTATATGCTCTCGGCAATGTTGCCTTCGCTGACCGAACACTCGCACCGTTTTGCATTAAGGGCAGAGAGCACTAGTGGTCATCTTATCTCAAAACCGCTAGACTTTGACATGTTTCCAGCTAGACAGAAAGCCCAGTCGGGTTGAGGTTCATTATAACTCGACAAAGACAACTGTCCCACATATAGTCTCAAAGAACTATGATAACGTCTACTAGAGCCTTGTCGTACTGGAGAGACGAAGCAGTTCAATTAGGCTGAAGGGAGAAGGCTGCCAGTGCTACTACATCCTAGAAGTAGTATTCAGAGAATTTAGGAAAAGTTCAGCCTAGAGACACATTGGATCGAGCAATCAGGTCTCGACTGCCCCCAAGCTTCAAGCCCTATGGAGCCGTTTCATGTCCTTTACCTTTCATTGCATTCGGAAGGGTATACGAGCCTTAGTACCCGGTTAGGCCCTGCATAGCGAAATTTTACCCTGTCGGGTTTCAACGGAGATGTTGGTTATAAGCAATCAATCAAGCAGTCGAAGGGTCCAACTCAGTGCATCCTTCCTCAAACTCCCAACCTCAGTATCTTCTTGCTACCTTTTCCACTCTGTTTTCGAGATTGAGGTCGAGCCATGACATTTTAAATCACAGTAGTCCATCCACCGTTCATACCATCCACGTCCTTTGAGGTGTACTAGAAATCTTGCTTAGCCAAAGATAGGCCTGTCGAAGCAATTTATGCTTCCTTTGTACCGATCACTTGTAACTACCACTTTGCATTCCACCCAATGGCTCGAGCTGGACAAGCTGTCGACCCTTCGCCACTGGGTCAACCCTTGGAGTTTCACTTCGCCCGTCGCTCCGCCCCAAATCGTTTCCTCAAGGCCGCCATGAGTGAGCGGATGTGTTCGTGGACGGAAGAGAACCCTTCTGCTCGCGGGATACCAAGCCGTGAGTTGATAGAGACCTATCGTACCTGGGGACGAGGCAACATAGGAGCAATTGTGACTGGGAATGTCATGATCGACCCCAACCATATCGAAGCAGAGGGAAACCCGATAATTCCGCCTAACGCTCTATTTTCTGGAGAACGGTTTAATCAGTTCGCGAATCTAGCTGCTGCTGCCCGTGCAAATGGATCCTTAATACTGGCACAGATTAGCCATCCAGGGCGACAGACCCCCTCCCACCGTCAACCGGAACCGATCAGTGCCAGCGATGTGCCACTGGATACCGAAAATATGGGGAACAGCTTTGCCGTTCCTCGGGCTGCTACCGAGGACGAGATTAAAAATATAATTACGGGATTTGCTCACGCGGCCGAGTTTCTAGATAGAGCCGGATACGATGGGATCGAATTGCATGCAGCGCACGGCTATCTACTCAACCAGTTTCTCTCACGAGCGACGAATCTCCGAACGGACAAGTACGGAGGCAGTCTTACCAATCGCATGCGTTTGATTCTAGAGATCCGTGCAGCAATTACGGAGAAAGTTCGTCCGGGATTTATAGTTGGGATCAAAATCAACAGTGTCGAGTTTCAGCCAAATGGCATTGTTCCTGACGAGGCCTGCGAGCTGTGTTGTGCGCTTGAAGAGCACCGATTCGACTTTGTTGAATTATCTGGGGGGAAATATAAGAACTTAGAGGAGGATGATAATGCAAAGCATATCATATCGAAGAGACATGAGGCTGTAAGCTCTCTCTTTTGACTTTACGCTTTCCGAAGTTGGAAGATACTAAAGAAGGGGCCAGTTTTTTCTCGACGTTGCTCAAAAGGTTGTTTCATCCCTTACTAAGATGAAATCTTACCTTACAGGAGGATTCCGCTCCACAGCTGGAATGATTGAAGGCCTACAGACCGTTGACGGCATTGGGCTTGCACGTCCATTCTGTCAGGAGCCATTCCTTTGCCACGACACATTGAGTGGCAGGATACCTGGCGCTATAATACCGGTTATGGATCAGCTCAATTATCAGCTCACTGTTGCAGCAGCATGCATTCAAATGAGGCAAATTGGTAACAAGGTGCAGCCGGTGGATCTGAGCTCCCAGGACGCGGTAGATGCAATCACTGCAGCGGCTGAGGGTTGGTTGAAGCGAAAGGCGATTGACCGTTCTGAAGAGGCTTTCAAGCCCCCACTTTTGTCTGGAGATGCGGCTCCCTTATCAGTCGAAGCTTAGCCTTCATGGTATACTGTTACTGTTCGTGCAGGGGTACCGATCTCTGGTGCACGGCAATAATCATCTCGACGTAGCATATGCATGACATCCTCTCATTTTAGCGCTAGGAAGTACCCCAAATACCTTACTCCGCTAAGAAGTTCTTATTTTCGCGGGAGTGCAGCCGAAGTGTGAACCTTTCAAGAAAGAAATAGGAATTACTCGATTATGTAGGTGATTCTTGAATATTCCCGTGCTGAAGTGTTGGATATGGTCGGTGTATTTTTTGATAAGTAACCGCGAATAACTGAAAGTAGTATAACGCTCCTATTTCAGATTAAGGGCTTAATAGTACCTAACTGTATAGCCATACAGGTGTACACATAACACCTATGGAGCGTGTTCCAACTCCTCCTTCATAGGAGCCTTTACCTCCCTCTCCACCGCAATGATAGCGGCCAGATCCCGCTGTACCTCCGTCTCTGCCCCAGGACCGTCGAAGATGACAGCGATCTCCTCCAGGGTGTGGCCCTTTGTCTCCGGAAACACAAAGTAAACAATGCCCAAAAAGATAACCAACAGACCAAGGTACACGAAATAAAACTTCCATTTTATCGCACCGAGAGCGATGGGGTTGACGAACTGGTTGAAGAAGCCCGCCCCAAACTGCGCCGTTAAGCTTAACGATAAGCCCTTGGTGCGCAGGTAGAATGGCATGATCTCGACAGGGTATGCAATTGAGAGCGGGGTATAGGCGATATCGTACGCGCCGTAGAACAGATAGAGGAATGCGACAACCGCACTACCAGCAGCTTTGATGGCTGATTCGTCAAAGACGGCAGAAAGGACAGTCGCCAGGGTAAAGAATAGGAGCATAAGTACAGTGGAGAGCATCCAGAGAGGGCGTCGGCCGTATTTCTCTGCAGCGACGGCGCCTCCCGCGGCGCAGACTGCGTTCCACGCCTGCAGGCCCAGGTTGATGGCGGATTGCTGCGTAGGATTGGTAATGCCGACGGATCGAAGGATCGGTGCAAGATAGTAGGAAATGACACCTAGGGACGAAATAATCAGCAAGATAGACAGGAGTAGGTGGAGGGCCCTGTACGTACCATTGCCTGCCCACTGGATCATAACCCCGACCAACAGACAAATTGCAAGGCGATGCCGAGCTCCCTTGGTTGCAATGAACGCAGACCAACCACTCTTATGGGCGACTGAGTTTTCTAGCTCGATCGCACTGCAGATCTCAGAAAACTCGAACTGAACCAGTGGATCTGACGTGTCACAATTCCCATGGTAGCGGGCGAGGATTTGCAAGGCCTCATCTCGCCTGTCCTTCGACACGAGCCACCTCGGGCTTTCTGGAACGATGAGTAGTCCTAGCAACTGAACAGCAGGGAAGAAACATTGGACAAGGCATGGAATCCGCCAGGACCAAGTACTTCCCTCCACATAAAGAGTGGCCAAGCACACCGCAGCAGCTAGGATAGCACCCCAGTACCACGTAGCCTGAAAAATGGCCGTCACAACGCCACGATGCCGCGGATGAGCTATCTCAGTAGTCAGCGGCGGGGCAGCTGTCTGTGCAAAGCCCAGCCCGATACCCATCGCGATTCTCGTTCCAAAGAAGGCCCAGCGGCCGACGGTTGCCGCTTGGATAACGCTCGCGACAATCATGATGGCCGATCCAAGTGCGACAGACATCTTGCGGCCGAAGTAATCCGCGAAGTACGAAGCTGGTATAAAGGTGAACATTCCTCCCAGCGAAATACCAGAAATGATCAGACCCTCCATGTTAGAGCTTATATTCTCGCCGACATTCTTCGCAACTATAGGCGGTTCGGGTCAGCTTTGCATACGCCAGAGGTGAGGACAACTTGGCAAAGGAAACTCACACATAGGGAGAGTCAGGAGACCATTCATCAAAGCCCCATCATACCCATTTGCTGCAGCGGATGCAAACATAAGCATGAGGCCGAAATTCAGACGCCGGAGGCCCTTGTCCTTGAACCAGTTCGAGTTCGTATTGTTTGGCAGGGCCCGGTATGCATCCATGCCGGATGAAGAAACAACTCCACCGCCAGCAACCATGGTATCAGTAACAAAGGGTACTGTTAAGGATACTGCTGGACTTCAAGTCGGCGGGAAAGACAGCTAGTGATTCCCTTCAATCAGTTGGGAGAGAACATTGCAGTGTGAAAGAGAACAAAGATAAGACGACAGTGAGGGAATAGTTTGATCTTATAGACAACGACTGGGATACGAAGCGCCGGGGACAATTCTAGACTTGCAATTGCCACCCCGGGTTCCCCAGATCACGTTGCCCTGTATGGAGAGAGTGTGTCTGGGGGAAAAGTATCGACGGTTGTCTATACCATAAAGGAACTAACCACAGTGGGGCTGCGCTAAGCCCTCCTGGGTCAAGCGCATGGTGGGCACCAATGAGAGGCCGCACGTCGGTGAGATTCCCGGCGTAATTCCTAACAAGATTTTCGGGGAGATTCCCGGTGAGATTTTCGGCAGGGTGGGAAATGGAGACACGCGGCTCGGCTACAAGGTACATTCAAACTGTACCATGCGCACAAGTGTCCCCTTCGCAGCGACAATGATACGTCACTTCGCAATGTGTTTCCCGCTGGAGAACATAAATATGCCAACTGCCACCTCTCAGATAGGGAATAGCTGGTTCCTTCAAGCACACGGTCTTGACCATCGAGAAATCGTCGCTCACGATGGCCACCCAGCACAAGACACAGTCATCGCCTGTTAATGCGGCCTGGTGGAAAGAGGCCTCGGTCTATCAGATTTATCCAGCTTCGTTCAAAGACTCCAATGGCGATGGAATCGGCGATATCCCCGGGATTATCTCGGAACTTGACTACCTGAAAGCCCTTGGGATAGATCTCGTTTGGCTCTCTCCGATCCTTCAGTCCCCGCAGGTGGACATGGGCTACGATGTCTCTGACTATTATCAAATTCACCCCCCATACGGTACAGTCGAAGACGTGGATGCGCTCATTCAGGGTTTACATCAGCGAGGGATGAGATATGTCATGGACCTTGTTGTAAATCATACTTCAGACCAGGTGAGTGATGAGTGATAGAGTGCGAATCGTACACAGCGCGATTCTTGTCGTCAAAGATTGCTCATGATTGAAATAGCACGAGTGGTTCAAACAGTCTAGATCCTCTTCAGACAATGAATACCGAGACTGGTACATATGGAAAAAGCCCAAGTACGATGCAAATGGTGTCCGCCAGCCGCCGAATAACTGGAGCGCCTATTTTGGAGGTACAGTCCTGGTTCCCACGTCCACGCGTTGCCCCGCTTGTCACTAACATCACAAAAGGTTCGGCATGGCAGTACGACGAAACAACTGATGAATATTATCTGCACCTATTCGCACCGGAGCAGCCAGACCTCAACTGGGAAAACCCCAAAGTCCGCTCTGCCGTGCACCAGATCATGAGGTATTGGCTCGATAAAGGCGTCAGTGGATTCCGCATGGATGTGATCAACATGATCAGCAAGGACCAAAGCTTCCCAGATGCGCCCATCACCGACCCAAAGGCCCAATGGCAGCATGGGGCGATGTACTACTGCTGCGGACCACGTCTTCACGAATACCTGCAAGAGCTGGGGAGGGTTCTGAAGGAATACGATGCCTTTTCCGTGGGTGAGATGCCGAATGTCTATGATCCGGTGGAAATTGGGAAGGCAGTGGGCTTTGACCGCGGCGAATTGGCCATGGCATTTCAGTTTGAGATCATGGATATCGACCATGGCCCTGGGGGCAAATTCTCTCCGCACAAATATCGAATGTCGGACCTGAAGCATATCGTCTCCAAATGGCAGGACTTCATGTACGAGAATGAAGGCTGGAACGCCCTCTACCTCGAAAACCATGACCAGGGAAGGACGATATCACGATTTACCTCGGCCGGTCCGGAATACCGCGCGACGGCGGGAAAGATGCTCGCCACCTTCTTGGGTCTTCAAGGTGGCACTCCTTTCGTATACCAGGGCCAGGAAATAGGTCTGGTGAATGTTCCAGAGACCTGGGGCATTGAGCAATTCAGAGACATCGAGACTTTGAATTATTGGAACGAGATAATGGCTGCATATCCCAACGACACAGAGCTTCACAAGGTGACATTAGAGCAATTCCGCGTAAAGTCTCGCGACAATGGACGCACCCCGATGCAATGGACCAGTGGCAAATTTGCAGGGTTTACAGCTGCGCACAACGGTCCGTGGATTGATGTTCATGACGACTATGAAGACTGGAATGCCGCCTCCCAGGTGGGAAACCCAAATAGTGTTTTCCAACACTGGGCAAAGGTGCTCGCGCTGCGCAAAGCACATAAGAGGCTCTTTGTATATGGCTCGTACAAATTGATTGATGAAGCGAATAACGATTTATTCACTTATCTGCGAGTGTACGGAGGCCAATCAGCTTTGGTGTTGGCCAACTTCACAGGCAAAGAAGTGAGCTGGGTTGTTCCTGCGGAAACCATTTCCATTCTCAAAAATGGCGCTGTTCTTTTGGAAAGTTATCAGCGCCACCGTCCAGTGCGACCGGATGGTACTATCGCTGTAATGCCATTTGAATCGTTTGTGATGTTTCTAGATAGTCCAAATGCCAGGGTCGGAGCTGGTGGGGGAAAACTCTGAATCAGTTCAACATTCTCAAATGTTAGCACATACAGTAATGTTACCATCAAGCATTTCGGTCGGCCAAAGTTCACCAAGAATCCAATTCCTCTTCATTAAGCGGTTCGATGACTGGAGAGTCATCGCGTTCAGCCGGGGAAAGCCAGATAATTTGGCGATATGGAATGCCTGATTCATCTAATTTCTTCTGCAGTAACTCTAGGCCAAATGGTCGGTGGCTCAGAGATGACAGTAAATAACATAAATGGTGGAGAATGTCGTATGTCCCAGCTGGGTTGCGGTGCACAAGGGAGGGAACACAGTGAATCACATCCAGTAGGGTACTTGTGATTTCGAAGAGTTTGATTGCCTGGATTCAGTAAGCTTACGGTATGCCATCGCAATACACAGTCACCTACCATGCCAGGACCATGTGCCATAAATGTATCCTGGGGCACGTTGGAAATGAGCACTATCGCGTCTCTTGCCACATGGACCGGGTAGGTCAATCTCATACTATCATCAGCTGAAGCGCTCGAGAGGAAAATATTCTTCAAAGACAGCTGCCAAAGTAGCACACGTAGCCACTGTTGGGTAATAGCGATATCCGTTCTCTGCAATGCATGGTATGCCGTAGGCCACTGCAGGCGCTGGCGGAGTTGACTCTGTAGCCGACAGAGCATGTCCTTACTGCATATAATGGTATTGGGGCCGCGAGGTGAGCCACCGGGACCGAGAAGAACACCTTCCACGGAAATAAATAGACCGACAAGGCTGTCAAACGCTTCAACGAGGTGGAGTTCGTCTGAACAATCGCGCGTTGGCAGTCGAATGGAGTTTTTTAGACAGGTATTGATTCCATGCTGAATAGCGTGACCTCTTTCGGTCACATAGAGGAGCCAGAACGCCCTCCGCCTATACGTATCTTCTTCAACGGCCATATCTTGATATGTATCTTCTCTATCCAACCCCTGAAGCTGACATAACGTCACCGACTCTCGGAGCAAGAGCGAAGCCGTCCGCATCTTGTTCGTCGCACCGTAGTAAAAATGAAGGAACAGCGGCACTAGAACTGCCTCAAACGTGCAGCTTTCACGGTAATCATACATAGTGCGGCAATACTCTGATTCTTTCGCAAAATAATCCGCCAAAGCGCACGTTCCCACGCCAAACATTTGCGTCCCCTGGTTATCAGGATGACACTGCAACTGAGCGCAGGTCGCTGCGCATACTGCAAATGCTAAAGAGCGTAATTCAACATTGTTCATGTCCAGCATGAGCGAGTCGCGAAGGCGAGCAACGTCAACGACAGGCCAGACGGGATACATCCTATGCTCGTAGGCCTCCAAGTGACCTAAGACATCCGCAAGGGGCAGTTGCGATGGCCATTCAGTCAGAAACGGCATCTGTTCGGCACCGGCGACTTCAACGGCTGGTATCACCCTGGATGAGTCGGTTGCCTCCGCCAGGCCTGCTCTTATATTAGCGGGTGATGCGGTTTCGGTTGCACCACGGGGAGCACGATCTCGCATGCTCTGCAAGCGTCTGTTGATACGTATGTAAGTTTCAGCGCGTGGACCTTTCGGACCGGGCTTTGCCGCTGGTTTGAGATAGGAGCATTCAAATCCAGACTGGACACAGGGTTGACACGGCTGTCCGCCGCTGCAACGGGTTTTGCGGAGAGAGCATCCATCGCAAGCCCGTCGCCTCACCATGGCGGGGCTAATATCCGTGTCGCGTGGTTAGTGGCTAGAAATGGCTTTGATCCTGTAGTGAACCGGCATGACCTTCCTATGAAATTCGAGTCAGCACTTAGAGCGTGCGGTTACATGGCATACTTGGGCGTGTTCACTGTTGAAAGTTGTTGGAGACTCCGAGAGTCTGAGAGGATCTGCCGCCCATGACTGGTCGAATCCGCATCATGTGACCTGCCAATTACGCCCAACAAAACTCTCGGATAAAAATACGTGAATTAATTAAGAGTAGTGTGACTGCTTAATTCTATCCTTATTCTGTAACTGGATATCTAGGGCTATAAAGCGTTGAGAAAGGATGGTGCTACAAGTGCCAAGGAGTCTAAAGTAGCAAGATATATATTTGCACTAAGATTATAAAGTATACAGAGTGGCTATATGCGGCATAGCCCCTGAGGCGAGGCCCGGTGTATGAACCATCATGATCATTATCGACTGTATAAATCACTAACACAACAGCCTCCGAGTAGAAGGGCCACAAACTTCTTCTGAAGAAGTCCTACACCAACCGCGGCATATCCGTTGTCGCCGCCGAATTTACTCCGGATGGCACTGTCGCTTGGCCATTTTACGCTTTACCCGATTGGGGAACCCATCTAGATCTAGAATTCCACAATTCTGCCGGTGGTTTCCGATGCTCCCGCATGCATCCTCGTGTTTCCTGCCCGGAGGACGAGGAATCACACTAACAACAATGACAACAATGACTCCCGTAGTAGATGCTCATAAGATCTTCCCCATCACCACGTTTATATCAGACCTGCCGAGCAATCCCACTCCGCAACTCTTCTCATCCGCGGAAAATGAACCGACGCCGGCTGGTCGACGCTTAGTCATCGTCGGTGATGTACACGGGATGAAAAAGTCTCTGGACGCACTTCTGGAAAAAGTCAACTTCGATAAGGGCAATGGGGACCACCTGATATTTGTTGGTGATTTGGTCAACAAAGGACCCGATAGCCCTGGTGTGATTGATCGGGCCGTGGAGTTGGGCGCCAGCGCAGTGAGAGGCAACCATGACAATGCAGTTCTCGATGCTGCCGGGGAAATCAAGGCAAGAGGAGACAACCTAGTGCATGCTGGAGGTATAACCAGCGGTTCTGCCAAGCTACCTGAGGGATCCGGAGCCGAATCACTTAGCGAGACTGTTGCTTGCGATGGCCCTGAAACAAGCGCATCTCTCAACGCTAGTCCTCTCACACGACACAGTGCAACAACCTATAGTACAGCCCGCGCACTCTCGACGCGCCACCTTGACTGGCTCGCCGCCCTGCCACTGATCTTGCGCATTAAGCTACCGCACCATTCCACATCATCCTTAGACGACACTCTGCTGGTCGTACATGCTGGTCTCACCCCCGGTATCCCGCTTGAAAAGCAGAACCCTCATGCCGTGATGCACATGCGCAGCCTCACTCACGCGCCGGGCGATGAAGGTACCTTGATACCGGCTGAAGCATCGGGAGAGGAAGGCTGGGTTGCCCAATGGGATCAATGGCAGGACCAACTAACAACCCGGACTACTGTCATATTTGGGCACGATGCAAAGCGGCGTCTGCAGCTGGGCAGGCATACAATCGGACTAGATTCCGCATGTCTATATGGTCACTATCTCAGTGCACTAGTCATTGAGTCGACCGATAGGGGAATAGAACATCGGATCGTGCAGGTCGAATGTGCTGACACGCCTGTTGTCCCAACAGCATAAGCAGCGGCCATATGACTGGACTGGAATCGAATGTGCCTTGCAGGTATGCGGATTCAAGACAATGTATGCCTTGTATTACTCGAGGCCAAGGCAAGCTAACCGCCGACTCCGCTAATAACATAACTACTTGATGCGTTCTTTTTAAACGTCTTTCGTCTAAGCTTCCTCAAACACCAAAAAGCTTGCGTCAAGCTCCGACTCTGTCGTTCTCTCCAATATGAGAGAAACCTACGACTACCTAGAGTGGACGAAGGATCAGCTTACCACATCATCGTTATACAGCTTCCCCGCTCATGACTTCATCCTTGACTCGGTGTGGTCTAACGATGTCTCCATTGCGAGGTGGTGGCAGGGGAACGGGCTCTGCAGAGACACCCTGGTCAGCTTTGACTTTAACTCCTGTAGCCAGCGGGTAAGCAATTCTAATAGAGATCAGGAGGATAACAGCAAATATCAAATCGAAGATCCCGGGAAGTAATCAGACGGGGCGCTGCCAATATCACAACCAGCGATCATTTTGGATAGCGCATATTTTATCTCCAATATACTGTTCTACTATCCCTAGCTTATCGCTGGGATAGGGTGACACAATAAAGACAGCCATTTTCTGTCTAAACATCACATAGTATAATCGGTCGAACAGGCATGAGACACTGAGCAAAGGTCTACTGTGATGTGCGTTGTGGAAGCGGATACCACCAGCAGCAGCAGCGTTGAAACATGCATCTGGAAGCATTTGCCTGGCGCGTGACTGAGGTCACTCTGGGCAGGCTCTGGAGAACACGGGGAGATTTACGCCGATTAATCAGCGAGTGGATCAGAGAGGTATTTCCAAAACCACATTCTGGTGGCTACAAGTGCATGTTAGCCTACTAATAGAATTTTGCCATGTCCGGAGTGGTACACGAATGCCCCCACGGGCTTTGGCAGCGAGATGTGGATCCTACCTAGGTAGTGAACCTGGAGGAACGGGTTTGGCCAGCCTGGAGATATTTGCCCCCCGGACCATTATCGGAGAAACCTCTGAAGGACTAGCAAATGAGCCCTAAGTGCACACACTACCCCGACTCTTGGCAGCGGACCCCCGCGAACTCACCGAAATGTTCGGGACAGACTCGACTCCGTAAAAGGAGGATAGGCATCTCCCCAAGTCTCAACGAACCCGAGACAATCAAGAAACCGACAGTCTCGTAATTAGTCTGCTCTATTAGACTAAGCTTCCCAGGCCGGTGCCGATTCGCAGTTCGGCTAGGGAAAATTCTTATAAGGTTTCCCGATCTCGGCTGGATGCCGTGGGGTGTGCTGGGCATGGCTTGGCGTGGATTTTGAGGGTTGCTGCTGTGCCGGCCCGGTGTCTTGTACTCCGATATGCTCTTCTTGGGCGTCAATTTGCCTGCTGTTCTTCGGGAAAATATGTCTATCTTCTCGAAATTCGGGAATCCTGCCCGATGCAATGTGTGGGCGCCTTTAATCCTTCCATAGTAGGAAAGATCGACATACGGGCTGTACGAGTTTTCCTTGAAGAGAGGGATTGATGGTGCCTTGGCCTATGCGCTAACTGGAGGAAGGGGCCCCAGAGTCCTGCGAAGTGGGGATACTCGCCGCCCACACTGACGCAGGATATCTGTCTACTAACCCCGTGGAGCTTTACCCCGGCCATGTTCAAATTCCCCCCCCTCAAGGGAAGGTATAAAGTCTACCACCTCGCAGGCGTTTCTGTTTTCCACAGCCTAGTGCTATTTACTGTCAGAGTCTGTGGTTCTCGGCCCCTACTGTGCACCTTCTCCCTCCCAGTACGCCCAATTCTATAGCGTCTTTTGGTGTTGCCCAACATGGCAGGCCTTCAACTCAACGTCGACTGGAAGTCGAATCGACGGGCCATTGCCTTCTGTCTGGTGGCTGCGATCGGTGCTCTTTGCTACGGTTACGATACAATCTACTATACTGGTGTTCAAGGGATGGCATGGTTTGCGAAGGACTATGGAGAGGAAGGCTCAGACGGCTCCTTCTCGCTTGGAACAACGTTCTTGTCCTTGTCTGCTAGTATCATCTATGTGGGAGAGCTTGTCGGTGCAATCGCTGCCGCTCCCATCAATGACCTTTTTGGCCGACGTGCCGTGTTCCTGTCTGCATCGATCTGTATCGTCGTCGGAGCCGTCGTGCAAGCCTGCTCCTTTGGCTCGCATCCAGTATTCTACGTCAGCCGTGTCCTGATCGGTCTGGGTGTCGGGCAGTTCACCGCGACCTGTCTAATCTATATCGGAGAGGTGGCACCGTCCGCTATTAGAGGTCCAGCTCTCATGTGCTTTCAGTTCATGCAGTCCATCTCTCAACTTGTCGGAGCCTGCGTCAACCAGGGTACACAGGGCATCCAGAGCTCCCAATCCTACCGCATCCCCATGTGCCTCCTCGTCGTTCTTCCAGGCATCATGCTTCTCTGCCTTCCATTCACCCCGGAAAGTCCAGTCTGGTATATGTACAAAGGCAAGCGCGAGCAAGCGATCAAATCCCTCCGCAAGATCAATCACAGCAACCGCGACTACGACCCATCTGCAGATATCCAAGCCATCGAGGAGGCAGTCCAGCAAGAACAGGAAATGGCTAAGGACGCCACCTGGGCCTCCCTGATCACCGACCCCGTCGAGCGCCGCAAACTTTTCTACGCCTGTGGCGTCATGTTCGTCCAACAAATCAACGGCATTCAGTTCTGGTACACCTATGGCGTCGTCTTCGCGCAGTCCATCGGCGTCGCGGATCCCTTCACTATCAACACCATCATCTATGTCCTGCAGATCATCACTGTCGGTATCTCCGTCGTCTTTGGGAACCGGATGAAGCGCCGCACAAACCTCCTGGTGTGCTCATGCGGAATGTTCATCTCCCTGCTCACCGTCGGCGGTCTCGGAACCACGAAGGCCGCCGATGGCACGCTCAGCCGTGGCATTGGCATTGGCATTGTCGTCCTCGCATACATCAACATCATCTTCTACAACTTCTCCATCGGAACTCTCTCCTACTCCATCGCATCGGAGATGTCCGTTGGCCGGAACAGAAACAAGATCACCTCGTGCGCTATGGGCGTGTTCTTCGTCACCGTCTGGCTCATGGTCTTCACCAGCCCTTATATGTACTACACGGCGAACCTAGGCCCGATGATTGGATTTGTGTACGGGGGTACATCGCTGTTCTTGCTGGCGTACTCGTGGTTCTGTGTTGGTGAGACTGCAGGGCGCAGCAATGCGGATATCGAAAGACTCTTCCAGGATAGGGTTCCTGTTCGCGAATGGGCCTCGTATGTTATCCCCTCAGATGATGGGGAGGACCTAAAGAAGAAGGATATCAACGATGAGCAGGTTGAGATGGCATGATTTATGTGATATGAAGCTACCGTGCTGGATGTAGTGACGGTGGTATGACAGAGAATAATGAATTGTAACATTTACTTCGTTCAACCGACATTAAAATTGATCTAGATTCTTTTATAATCCCGGGTATGCCTATAAAAATAAACTGTTATCGGGCATGGTGTTATGTAGATAACCAACGGTTCGTTTACACAGACAGACTATGCCGATTTTCAATATTACCACCAGGAAGAAGTTAGAAAGCACAGCCAAGAGATTTCTGATCTTCAGGAGAGCAATTCTGGGTTTATGATGAGAGCCCAAAAGCGAAGATTAATGGCCTTTATTACAGAAGTATGAGGATCCCATAAACCTTCTCTCACCCTAACGTAGGCTGGACTATGAAGTATTGTCCTTGATCAGGTACTACGCTTGCAAAAAGAGGGAATTGCCGGAATATATCTGCTGTGGCGTTGCGGGGGAAGAGTTTACAGAAGCACTTTTGTAGATTGTTCGAGAAAGCTCAAAAAGTATATGAAATGGCACCTTGACTATGCTAGAGCTGGCGATGCTATCTACCCTACTCCTCAGTGGTGTCCTCAGACTGTTCTGATATACATTCAGTGGCAGCAGTCACGCAGAGATTTTTTAGGTCTGATCCTGTATATTCCGGTGTAAGATTTGCCAGTGTTGATATGGTAATGTCATAACCCAAGTGTTCGTTCTTGAGAAGCAGTCCCAAGATTCCAATCCTTTCAGCTCTAGAGGGCAAGCCAAAGAAGATACGTACGGGGGCTCGTCGAAGTACGTCTGGGTCAAGGTCATTCGGCCGATTTGTCGCCAGAAGGACGAATGGCGAATTTGCGCCGCTCATAATCCCATCCCACTCCATGAGAAACTTATTTAGTATCGCCCGCAGGTGTCGTCTCCCGCCGGCCTTGCTCTCGCCTAAGAATCGGACTTTTTTGGAAACTATCCTAGCAAATTCTGCGATGAAAACAAATCCTTCAAGGCATTGGACAAGATGGACGGGATGGAAAGGGTAAAGGAGGCTGTCTCACAATACGATCGCGGTCTACGGGATAGTCAATATTTTCGTTCGCTCTTTCATAATCTCGTTGGTTTCGAGACTATAATAGGGGCCTTTAAGGGACATCAAACCATGACGGCAAATATGAACAAATGCGGTCTTAATCCACGTGGGGAGGTTCCTTTCAGCTTTATATTCAAAGGCCCTCCAGGTAGCAGGAAGACGATGACCGCTCGTGCCTTAGGCAAAATGTACTACTCCATGGGCCTGCTCCCCACCACGGAAGTCATGGATGGCTCGGTCACCGATATGATTGGGAAATATGCGGGTCAAACTGGACCGAAGGTTAGGAACTTGCTAGAAGAGGCTCTGGGTAAAGTTCTCTTCATCAACGAGGCATACCGCCTGGGGTTCAACAAATATGACTATCCTCGAGAGGCTGTTGGAGAATTGGTTAGCTGCATGACCAAGGAGCGATATATGCACAAATTGGTGATCGTTCTGGCTGGATATGAACGCTCTATGGACCAGCTCATAACCACCAACGAAGGATTGCGAAGCCACTTCACGGAGGTGGTCTTCGCCAAATTGCGGCCCAAGGACTGCCTGCGCCTTCGTCAGGCAAAGCTCCTTGAGAAAAAGATCAACATTATTCGTCCCAAGACAGTGCACGCACAACAAAGGGTCCTAGTACTGTTCAAGAAATTAGGGAAAACGACAGCATGGGCGAACGCGCGAGATGTCGGAGCCATTGCAAAAGAGGTCACTCTGCAGTTGTTCATGAATCTCTTACCAGCCGGGCAGCCGATGGAAATCTCGCTGGAAGAGATTGCGCGAGTATTAAGCAGGTTTTATCGAAACTGCAGGCCAAAAGAGGAGGAAGAGGAGGCTGGCCATTCTTCTGAGTCCTGACTTGTTTTGTTTCTTTCGCCACCTTTTCTGTGCCATGACTGAGAACATTGTGCGTGCGAGTGATGATGCTGGTGCTCGAGGTTAGCCGGAGGACAAATTCCAGCGTGTCGGCAAGTGCAATGCAATAATGAATTCACATCCCTCCAAGTTGGAGCTTCCTGTCTATGGACTATTCGCAATGCACGAAGGCTTTTGGAAGTATCTGTTGGAAACTAGCACTGGCTGTGTGGGGACTTCACTTGTACCATATTCCATGTCTACAGGCTTTCCCAATCGGTGTATAATATTTCTTCCAGTGCACGCAGGGCCACATTACTGGCGTCGTGTAAGACTGAACCTTCTTGAAACTTCCCCGGCATGGTGCATACATGGCTCAACTTGCGAGTAGTCACTAATGGCATCTGTACACAATGATCCATTGTGCCGATGTTACATTCCTTTGCCACGCCAACGGGAAATAGGTGAATCCTTCCGCGTCAAGAATGGTGATCACCACGGGAGCGGGTGTACAGTAAAGTCCGATTCAGCAAGTCACCCAACCAAACTTTGTATCTCGCTGCGAGGACTCTGCTCTCTCATGCATGGGGAACCACATGGCCTTTCCGAAACTCCTTCGGCCCCAGAATCTCTAACCTATTGCTTTCATTCGCCGATTATGGGCCAATCACAGTTGATTTGAAGTGCGGAGAATATCTTAGAGTGCTTGACAGGGCTTGTTGGAAACCTTATTTGCATCCTTCCTCTGTGATTCAGGAGGGTCGGGAATTATAGTAAGGTCCGCTCGAACATATAAATTGCCTCCTCAATGCAATATGATGAACCAGGCAGACCAGCTGCTAGAGAACTTTCCTTTCTGACACCTTATCATTATCCCACTTACTTCTACTTCATTATGCGTCTTCTCGCCCTTCTTGCAGTGGTAGCTCCCCTTGTCGTTGCTCTGCCGGCAGACAAGAGAGAGTCCGGCTGTGTTGCCCTGAACAATTGCCCGGGTAAGAGGAGTGTTCTGGAAGGCATCTCTGAGAAGGAAGCTGGCTGCATCGTCCTCAACAACTGCCCGGAAAAGAGGGAATCGCTTGTAGGTCTCTCCGAGAGGGAAGCAGGATGTATCATTCTCGGTACTTGTCCTGAAAAGAGAGAGTCTGGCTGTGTGGCGCTGAACAACTGCCCTGGCAAGAGAGAAGAGGTTGCAGGTTTGTCGGAGAGAGAGACCGGCTGTATCATTCTTGGAACATGTCCCGAAAAGCGGGAACTTTTCAACGGTCTGTCCGAACGAGAGGCTGGCTGTATCATCTTGAACACCTGTCCTGAAAAGAGAGCAGCTTTGGTTACCAGAGAGTCTGGCTGTGTGGCTCTTAACAACTGTCCTTCGAAGAACTAGGAGATGTATGTGTTTGTTACCGATATGCCAATGGAACATGTACTGACCATATACTATAGCCGTCGTTCGCCAGGTCTTCCCTATGCGGCACGGATACCGCATAACGAGATCCTACGCTCTCACACTACACGACGAGATTATGAATATGGAGGAGTAGTTCCGTGATGGGGAATGTGGCGGTCAGGAGTTGGTCGTCTCGGACTCGGATGGTCTGTTTGCATATGTTGATACTCGGCTTTTACTGGCCTGCGCCCAGCTTGGTAGATGCATGCTCGAATACAACTACAGATTACAATAGCTTTATGGTGGATGTTGCTATGTTTCGTGGCTTAAGCCAACAATGAACTCCCAGAAACATAGGATGACGGCAGCTTGGACAACACTGTATATCCCTATTGTGGCTGGTGCAGGCTGCTGTCGTTTCATTATCTGAACGTTCCGCCAATTCCAAGAAATTGTTGACAATTGGCGGCGTTTCAACGTCCGATCACTTCTACGTTTGGTCTCCAACCTTCTTCCCCGTTGATTTCTCTTCCTGTAACTTTTACCAACCTTAATTGACCTCCTAATGTATTCCCTTTTGGCATGTCTGTTCACCGAGTTCTCAATCGGGAAGTTTCTGCCTTAGGCCAAGGGAATTACTGGATGTAGTATAGCGTCGTCACGGCCGTGAGTCCAAGTGTGGTTGGACCTTCTCTCATCAATAACACATCCCGACTCATATTGCCCGTACGCTGATCTCCTCTTATTAAACAGTCACTCTCCAGCACTTCCTGTACAGTTGACAGGAAAGCTAAGGGCTCACAGTCCCGGCCACAAGAAGAGATCAGAATGAGAATCACTGCGAAATTCGCGGGTGGTCTAGCTGACCAGGACAACCAAGTTCTCGAGGCAGGCTTTTCCGAAGGGTCTGATGGTTCACTCATGGCGGTTATCTTTCAGCGCGATCTCCTCGCAGAAAATCCATGGGACGGTGATCGCGGAACCGATGATTACTTCAATAACAGCTACTGCGTAACCCTTGGATCGGGTGAGACAGTATACGGAGGGCTGGAACAGGTTGCGTTCTCGGGGAATCGGGCAACTTTCGATTTCGCCGACCCCATGGCCGGCATTCTCGGCATAGGACCACAGCTCATTGTTGATTTCGAGGTGTCCGATCAGGAACTGCAGCTCTTCCAAGAAACACTTAAGAAGATAGTAACATGGGGGGTTCCCAGTCAGGTCCCTCAACTGAATGGATTCAGTTGATCCGCCTGTCCAGATGACACAATATATCCCTAACCCCATGACCGCCGGCTTATCGGACTAGCGCCATCCCTAAGCAGCTCTTTCATGTGCTGTGGGTCGGTTCCCGGCGTAGCCCTGGTTTATCAATACGTAACATTGCCGGGATGTAGGGCGGGGTGAATATCGAGATGGTATAGTAGTATAATTAGTCAATTACTAATGAATTGGTGGGTTGTCATTCTTTCCCGCGCAAACAACCGCGAATACCCTCATGGAGGCTAAAGGAAGGTTGAATTCTTGGCATTGGATTGGCCATCTGCCAGGGCATCAAGGGCCCACCGCAGAGTAGCTCTGTTTTCCGGACCCTCCAGCTACCAAGGTACACACACATGACAAGATTTGCCCAGTTTACTGTCAACGGCCGAGTTGCAACGTCGGCACAGACGGCAAAGGCTGAGTATTTTTCCATCGGTACCGACCTCTAAAACTCGGTCGTGGCTTTCTACCTGTCCTACCGTTCCCAGGATCATATTTAAAAGCAAGAAGCCTCGAATCTTATCGTCCTGCCAAACAATGCCATCGGAGACGGATACAGTCGAAACCTCTCCCACCTACGTTCACCAGGGGAAAGAATTCGGCCTAAGGAAGCGTGATGAACAGTCACCAGAAAGCGAGAATGCAGGTTTTGGCAGCGTGGAGGGCTTTAACAAGGTTCTCTACCACACTGGTCTAACCGGTCGCCTACTCCTCGTTACTATTATAATCTCTCTCGGGCTCACTATGTTTGTCTACGCCATGGATGAGGGGGTTACCCAACAGTTCACCATGATTGCGGCCTCCTCTTTTAATATGCACGCCCAGCTAGGCGCCGTGAACACCGCCAGCACTGTCATTAATGGTATCTCCAAGCCAGTGATTGGCAAGCTGGCAGACGTCTTGTCCCGTCCGACAAGCTATATCATCTCTCTACTATTCTACGTTGTAGGATATGCTGTCGCGGCCAGTTGCACGAATTTTGTAGCCTACACCGTTGGCGTTGCTCTGACTGCAGTTGGAAAGGCTGGCCTGAACATCCTCTGCCAAATCATTGTTGGTGACTTGACAACCCTGCAATGGCGCGGTTTCTGGACCAGCATGATCATCGCTCCCTACCTCGTGACCACTTTCACCAATGGCTTTGTTGTTGATGCCTTTGTCCCAGATGAGTGGAGATGGGGTCTGGGCATGTTCGCTATCATGATCCCGATTCTGCTAACCCCGGCGATCATAGCATTATACGGGACGCAACAGAGAGCTCGCAGGATGGGAATCATGGGGAGCAGTTCGCCAGAGAAAGGAGAACAAACCACGCTCTATACTGCCTGGCAATGCTTAGTTGCGATTGATATTCCGGGCCTCGTGTTACTCGGGTTTTCCTTCTCGTTGATCCTTCTCCCTCTATCACTCGCCGAGTCTGCCGAGAACGGCTGGAACAACCGCAGCATGATAGCCATGGAAGCGACTGGCTTTGCCATTCTCGTGCTGTTTGTTGTGTTTGAGATTTACGTAGCACCCAAACCTATGATGACGAAGCGAATCATCGCAAATAAGGTGTTCCTAGCTGCATTGGGTGCCAACCTTTTCGACCAGATGACAACTACCCTCGGCAGCAACTATTTCTCGTCGTATATCTATATCATCAAAGGCTGGGATAACTACACCTGGACGGTCTTTACTGGGGCCAGGAATCTTGCGATCACCATCTTTAGCCTGATTGGTGGTTTCCTCCAGGTCCGATACCACCGTTATAAAACGCAGATGATTATTGGGGCCGTGCTTAAGGTCGTTGGCTACGCTACCTGTTTCACAAGCAACCAGCGAAGCACCCAAAGCACGGCGGCCCTCGCCATCTCACAGGTACTCCTGGGAACAAGCGCCTTGACTGCCCTGGGGTCTCGAATCGGAGCGATGGCCTCCGTTCCTCATGAGGACATGGCATCGATCATCGCGGCCTATTTTCTTTGGACGTACCTGGGGAGTGCCGCCGGGTATGCCATTGCCTCCGCGATCTGGACGGATAAAATGCTCGGATTTATGCGCGATGAGCTTCCAGATACGCCAGACGGTACACTCAAAAAGATCTATGGCTCGGTGGACATTCTTCGCACCCAGTATGACCTTGACGATCCAATTCGTGAGGGGGCCATTCGAGCTTATACGCGCACCAACGGCATCATTTTCATTGTCGCTGCTGCCATCTCCACGCTGTCTATTCTCTGTTCCTTCCTGATGCCCGGTAATTCCCTCTTTCTCTTTCCACTATCCACAACAGGGTATATATGCTTACATCTTCCTTTTTCATAGATTATTACCTTGGTAAGCAGCAGAATGCCGTCACCAATTTAGGGCTGGATGGCAAACCGGTGGATATTCCCACACATCGCAAGGACGAAGGAAGTTTGTGGGCTCGTATTAAGTATATTATCTCGAGGAGACGTAGTTAATGTTTCCTTCAATAATGCATTTCTCTGGTGGGCTAAAAAAAATATAACTCACAAAAGCTGATATTTCCATTTTAATGCGAATATATATATCTTCAAAGAGCCATGACTGTTAATATTCTGCTAGTCGTAACACTCAAGGGAGTATTTTGAAGTAGCGACTAATTATAAAACAAGATAATACTATTGTGCAAAGACAATCTAAACACCATTAATTGTCAAGCAATTAACAATCAAAATGCAGACAAGTGACGTTCCCCGCCAACGGTGTCGGAGGATTCCCGCTCTCATTGATCCACATTCACGGCTGCGACCGTCGGCCTGACCCGAGATCGGTCAACGCCGGACAGGGTGTGTATTTAATATGCAAGGGTCCTGCATTTCTTTACTTTTCTTTACTTGGAATTCTGACATTTACCTAAAGCTAAAAGGTCCACTGACATTGCAGTAGCTCACTGTCATACCTGCACTTACACATTGACAGCCAAAGACCATCCACCATGGGCAACGACAAGATCAGTGCATATTATGCACCAAACGGTGGATTACCACCGCAGACGCAGCTTCTGACCGACCGTGCCATGTTCACCGAAGCCTATGCAGTCATCCCGAAAGGCACATTCAGCGACATCGTGACGAGTTTCCTCCCCTTCTGGGAGCAGACGCGGTTGTGGGTGATTGCGCGTCCATTGTCGGGCTTTGCCGAGACCTTCTCACAATACATCATGGAAGTGCAACCAGGGGGTGGGAGCGACCGCGCCGAACTGGACGAGGGCGCCGAAGGGGTTATCTTTGTGGTGGAAGGCGAAGTGAGCATCACGTTGGGCGGCGAAACGCACCGACTGACGGAGGGGGGATACGCATATCTGCCGCCGAAAAGCGGATGGACGCTGCGCAACACCGGCGTGGCGACCGCGCGCTTCCATTGGATCCGCAAGGCCTATGAATCCGTGGCCGGACTGGACGCTCCCGACCCACTCTTCCTCAATGAACGGGATATCGTGCCCACGGCCATGCCAAACACCAACAATGCTTGGGCCACCACTCGTTTTGTGGATCCTACTGATCTGCGTCATGACATGCATGTCACCATTGTCACCTTCGAGCCGGGTGGTGTTATCCCCTTTGCCGAAACCCATGTCATGGAACATGGACTCTATGTCCTTGAAGGAAAAGCCGTCTACCGCCTCAATCAGGACTGGGTCGAGGTAGAAGCTGGTGATTTCATGTGGTTGCGTGCCTTTTGCCCTCAGGCCTGCTATGCCGGTGGTCCAGGCAAATTCCGTTACCTGCTCTACAAGGACGTCAACCGCCACATGAAGCTCTCGCGATAAGCAGATAAGGGTGTGCGCGAACGGGAGCGGAGCCTGAATAACGATAATCCGATCCGGAAAAGGAAAATGCGGGGAGCCGAGGTCGGCCGTGACCGCCAAGGACCAATCAATCAGTCGGAGGTCCAATAACGAACCGTAAAGACCAGACACGATACACTATTTCCACCGCACATTGTTTTGTCAGATGGGGATGAATGAGCCGTTATGATTTATGGTCTAGACCGTGTAAATAATAAGATACAATAAAAAATAGAAAAGATACAGATATTACATCCTCTTCTTGTCAGAGTATTGACTTAGTCAAAAGTATTGTGAACCCGGAACTAATAGTATAGCACAGCAAATGTCATTCTGATCAGTTTTTGTTTTCTGTTTTTAACAACACCAAAGAATTGATCATAAAATTCATATTGAAATAGATGATATATACAGAACGATCTACTTTGCCTCTCGGCTTTCCACTTCGACAATAACATCCGCGCATATTTCCTGCCGCGTCAAATATAATGGTCAAAACAGTGGGAACGTAACACGATTCACATAGTCAATGTTATCTTTATGACCTTCGATTCGTTCACGACAAGTTCCAAAAACACGGTCCCAGACACGAGTCTGCTTGCCATAGTTATGGCTCTTTCGCCATCCATACCGGTGATGCAGGTCATGGTCTTCGATCACCAGCTCCGCATCAAAGATCTGCAGTAACCAATTGATAGTAGAAGGTGTGCCGCCGTGCATCCGGAGGCCACTATGTCCGATAATCTCCGAGAAGACCACATATTGGTAGCAGATATACCATTCGTAAAAGGACATGGGCATTCCCATCAGCTTCATGGTGCCATACGCAAGGAGCGGGATGCCTAGTATATCCATGAACTCCTGCTCGTGGTCGGCATAAGCGCCGAGCAGCGGGTGAGGGTGTTTCGTTAGGTGGTGCGTGCGGTGGAACTTCCACAACCAAGGCACCGAGTGCATCAAGCGGTGGTACCAATAGAACCAAAAGTCAACTGTGATGCTGTATAACCCGATTTTCAATGCTAGCCATCCCCAGCTGAGGGAGAGCGGGAGCTCCTGCGGTCGATAGGATAGGTAGACGGACATGGCCAGGCGAAGTGTCGGGACAGAGAGCAGTTCCGCTGCAACCCTTTTCACGCCAACATCTGGTATGTCATCCCGCCCATGCTTGTCTCCGTCCAAGAAACCGTACGTCCAACCGAGGCGGCGAATTGTTTGCATCAGATGGATGCCTGTCCCATAGAATGTCGTGGTATACAACCAAAAGACGGCGATCGGGTGGAGGGTGCGGCCAGTGTAAATCATGTATGATTGATGAAGAACGTGCGGTATCAAGGCATGTGATAGGATCCACAGATGGACACTCCATTCACGCACGAATGGGATCTTTTCCTCCTTGGAATAGACGGGCACGTTTCTGTCGTTTGCGGTGAGGCGTGTGCCCAGCAGGTCAAGCAGCCAGTGGGAGGGTGTCCATTTCGATCGGTCTCCATCGCGCCAGGTCGACACCATAGAATCCCGGGGATCGCCTTTTGTAGTCGCTTGGGTCGCCATATCTCACAATTGTATTCTTTTCCTGGGAAAGAGACGAGATACTGCGACCCAGATCTACACAGCCTTTATCTTATATCCCAGGTCAGGCCAAAGTCGCTCGGTACCATGTGTGATGGCTACACCATGTGAGATCGACAATAACGAGCCCCTCCACACCACCTTTTACACACTCCAGAATTTCCGCCCCACCGATCTGCCCCCAAGATGTCATATAGAAAACTGTTGGGGAGGCTACACCGTTCTCGTGTGGGGAAGAACATGCGTCCGTAATTGGCTCTGCGTTGTGAGCATCTGCCTCGGTCCCCGGCTCTCCTGGGGGATCTTCAGAGCGGGGAAACACTATTCCACTCGTTAGCCCGTAATATTGAAAGGACTGTTCGGATTGTGAATGTTGAAGCATGGATTCAGATACATCTGGGTGGACCCTGCTTTTGTCAGGCTTACTGCTGCATGTGCATGGGTGGTATTGGCCTCCTTTAGGGCGGAACTAGCACTTAGTCTGGCCTATCACCAAGGATTTATTGGTCTCGCATCTCATTCCTAAAATGAAACGAAACTTTGTTTAATAGGTCCATCGCCATGAAAATCAACTATTCTTCTCGTCACCCAGGGAGGTAAGGCTATTTCTTGGCAAACGAGCGTTTGCTTCTCCCATGACAATTTCACGTCACCTTTTTGCAAGGTAGGGTCCTCTTTCGTTTTTCCATGGCAGGATGGTATCTCGTCTATCTGGAATGCTCACAATTGTGTACTATATTCCTAGAAGCTTACATGTTTGTAGTGCTGTAAGACCTGTGATACCCAGAGAGGAGCTAGAGACTTTGATGTACGGCAGGTTTGTTAGAGCATCCGTCGTATTCACCCCGCAAGAGCTTCCCATCTGTTCTCCGTAAAGTCCCATGTCGTAGTTGACCTCGGCTGGTCGAATGACAATCACCGTCATGGTCGCCAGATGAGCAGAAGCAGATGACCCCTGCACTACGGGAAGTGACACGGTACTAGAGCTTGTGCCATTGGTAATGTCCCTCCGAATGTGGATTTCCCTCTCACGACAACCTCCCATCAGTGACGCTTTCCTACAGGAAGAAAACATAATGCAGCCCGAGCCGCTGGCGTCAAACGCGGACCTGGATGCTTGTGACTTGGATACGAGTGGTAGTACGGTCCTCATTAGAGGCATTACTAGGCGAAATTGGAGCTACTGTAGGATATGACCGCTTCGGTGACAGTGATTCACATGAACAATATCTTAAATCGTAGATCAGTGGGTCTTTTGATAGGTTTAGATAAGCTAGCTTTCCGGACGGAAACACTTGACGTCTTGATCGGGACCCGAGTATATCTTGAAGGAGGTATTCTCAGATCGGATTGTCCTACCTATTTGCGTTAAAGGTCATGGTCGAGAGCCTTTAGCATACACTGATGTTGACATTTCACAAAAGCTGGCTGCTTTATAACGCTGCACACTATAACATCACCGGTAGAGGCATCCGATTCCGTTGTGGATGCTATTCGCTCCAGAAACAGCGGAGCCAGTCTTGCTGCGAATAGGAGAGCTATGTTGCCAGCCAATACCAAAGGAAAGCTGGGCAGAGTGCCTCTGACAAATACTAATATGTTGAAGCAATTCTGAATGACCACGATGTGTCTCAGCTACTGGAGTCATATGGAGCCTTATTCCACCGCGAGGATCGCCTGGGGTGGACTATAGCCATCTGAGAAGATGGAAATGACAATCAGCATATGGCCTTGATTGGAACCAACGTCGTCTAAGAATCCGCTCACCTGTGTATCAACGCACTCAGCTGCCATCATTGACCGACTTTCCCTCGTTGAAACTTCATATGAAGGGTTATAACTGCCTTTACTGAATAATTAGCACTATGTGACTGGTTACTACAGCATGCTCGCGACATTTGCCCAAATATTTCAAATTCGAGTGCAAGAGGGCGTCCTGCTGAGCGAGAAGGGCGCAGACCCATACCACAATAGCTGGATATGCAGCTATTTTAACTCGCAAGAAGCAGGGAAAACAAACTTATCGTCTTGTTGTTGAATGTAATTGGTATGAGAGACAATGCTACGGAAGCACTCGATCTTCGCCAGAGCTTCCACTACCTACCCAAATACGGGACGCTATTTGCAGACTTTCCTTCGTCAAACACCACAGGCGAGGTGCGAATTGTGTCTAGCTTCGATATAGCAGCAGTGCATTATCTGCTAGAGTCGCCACTGAGCATCAAACGTCGCCTGTGTCCACAATCAACCGAGAATGGACCTCCAACTGTCACAATTTGCCAGGAGTACGATGGGAATGTGGTTGTCGTCTGGGTATCAGTACGCTTTGATTGATGCGTCGTAAATTCGAGTCCTGCTGAAGGATATCACTTGCGGGTGCGAAGAACGCGCGTCCAGCCATGATGTTGATTTCACCTATTGGTAGATATTCCTCCGCGGTGCATGAGAATGTCAGCTTCTGGGAGATTTACCGGAGGTTCAGCTGAAGCCAACCTGATGTGGTCCATCACATATTAGTCAATATTGGAATGCTTGACCCTAGCCAAAACCCACTGTGGGTTCCGGAGCTGATCGGGGTGGGTCCTGAGTCTACTGCATGTTCGAATGGGCCAAGCCCAGCCTTGCTTGATTTGAGAAACCTGGACGGAGCTACCGAGGTGTGTTCATAAAAACAATCCATATAGCATTACTAGGGCGAGTTCGACCGCTTTTGAAACAAACCCGCATAAACTGTAAGGAATTGAGGAATTAACATCAAGAAGACCCACAGACGTATCACAGCTCAAGACATCATTAGATTCGTTGAATTGATCTCTTTTGATTCAACCCAAAGTCTTCCAAGCGAGCATACCACTTTTCATGACAGAAAATGTTCAGCTATGGATGTATCCTTCCGCACATACATTCTTTCGTTTTCACTTTCTTTTTTCTTTCTTTCAGTTGCGCCATATATTGCTTTTTCAAAGAGCTGGTCAGCAAGGGGCGTCATTCTTAATCCCATTCTGTCCAAACCGATTGTAGATCATTCGATAGTCGAGGTATTAATTCAATAACTCACCATAAATATGCCATGATCTGCACGCCTTGCAGTACAGACCGTACGTACTCACCGCAGCCTACGATGTCCCAAGTCTGTCGCGGTAGCTATAAAAATATGGCCCTTCCGCAGTGTTCCCTCAACCAGGTTTCTATACTATTCTTTCTCATCTCCAAGTCCATTTACACTTTTTACCTTTAATTTCCACACTTTCAACACAAGTCAAAATGAAGGCCTTCACCATATTCGGTTTCGTGGTAATGCTGTCCAGCCAAGCACTTGCCCTGCAACTTGACGGAACATTCACAGTCGCTTCAGTGTCAGACCCCGAGCGTTATCTGAAAGAAGACGGATCTGGTAAAATTACTTTCTCGGAGGAAAGTCCTCAGGGCTGGTCGTTCGTTGAAGCAGAAAAGGACCGATATAAGATTGCGAACACCGTAACGAACCACTACATCAGTTGCGGGTCGGCTGAGGATGACATTTGCGGGGCCTCCGACAAAGCGCAGCTTTTCCAGATACACAACGATGGTGACAATGTTTACAGTTTCGTCGACGCCGAGGATAGCTTGCCTCTGTATGCGGGGCCGGGTAATCATCTGGTCCTTGGTTCCTCCGACTACGCCACCCCCGAATACCTGGTCTTCAAGTTGACTAAGGTTTAATGTAAGTAGCTTGCTGATTGATGTATTGATTTCCATGTGGATATTGCTTTCTGATAAACTTGTCTGTAGCACGAAAGACTGCATCACTCCATCCAAGGGCCGATAATGAAGCAATGTTGATACTTGAACGTGAGTTCGGTGGCTGTTCTGCGACTAGAACCACAGTGCGAAAACTTCAGCTTGTTCAGAGTTCCCGAATTAAGATATTCAGGGGGTTGGAACTCAAAGATAGCTGGGGTATTCAGACACTGCTTTTTTATCAATTAATCAACAGTTATATTATTGAACGCATTTGAGCCGTTGAGTAGATTCTTTACATTTGTATCCTAGGATGTTACATTATATTTCTTATCGTTGTAGGGTGACCTGGTAAAGATATGCTGTATGAATGTCTAAATCCAGGTAACAGGCAATGCAGTAGCGTAAAAGTCTCGTGTATCATATTCGAATTTGTGTCTATGCACTAGTACATGACTAAGCCACAAGAGCACGATACCAGCAGTATAAAGAATGAAATCAAGACTAGAGGAAGTCTGGGCGTTTCAATGTATACAGTTTGTTGAAGCCCGAGTATCTTGTCAAGTTGTGTTGTTAACCTATGAACTTCAGAGGTTGGCACAGAAGGCTGTGCAAAATATGCCAAAGACTATACTAAATCTACGCATATCTGATCAATGTCTTGCACACCTGGAAAGAAGGGGATATGTAAAATCAACTACTACGATACAACAGCATTCCCTCCTCAAATCTGCTCCTACAGACCTGCAGTTGATAGTCTTCCAGGAGAAGAGCTGATTCCTTTGCTTTTCAATGTTCTAGCCCTTTGAACTCAGTCAAATTGACTAGCTATCCCGAGGGGGAAAACTGCAAATTATCTACCCTTCGTGCAGCGGTGGGCTGGAGGCAGTACAGATAAGCGACTAGTCTACTTACTTACCAAGTGGAAGAAAGGGCAATAGCTCAAACTTTAAATGAAGGACAGACCAAAACATATGTACAAAGATCAAGGGAGATCGATTGTCGATATGCTTCTTTTCTGTACACTGTTCCCTGCGCGACAAAAGACGACATGGCATATTT
This sequence comes from Aspergillus sp. ATCC 12892, assembly GCA_002894705.1. Taxonomy (NCBI): domain Eukaryota; kingdom Fungi; phylum Ascomycota; class Eurotiomycetes; order Eurotiales; family Aspergillaceae; genus Aspergillus; species Aspergillus sp. ATCC 12892. The sequence continues at coordinate 851,392 of NVQI01000077.1, read as the reverse complement.
CAAGCTATTTCCCCGGTCAATCAGGTCGGTCTTTCCAATCGATTCATTTGGCCTCATAGGGAAATGTACAGTAGCGTTGCCATTATCCACAGCCCGCTCCGCAGCAAACCCCAACACAGAGGGCATAAGCAGCTGGTCCATTAAGCCAAGCAACTGCGCACTTAGCAGCACACTCACTGCAGCAGCTACTGGCTTGCACCGGAGGCTCAGTTCCCGGCTGCTGAGTCCCTGGCTGCTGCGCCAGGGCAGTGACTATAGTCATGGCCAAAGCAACAAGTGAAAGTTTCATGGTTGTAATATCTAACCTGTTAGCTGAAGGCCTTGCTATTGGGCTATATAAGACGTACCCGTTTGGAATTATTCTCCGAGAACAGGAATTGTGAAGCAGTACGCGAGGATTGGTATTCCCTTATCGAGGAGATATTGGCGAACAACGTTCTCCTTTAGGCGGTAGGACTTGTAAAAGTTAGAAATAATCGAAAGAAATGGATGCACAAGATGGGATATGAGTAAGATAGTAAACAATTTTGAATGCAAAAGTGGTTGTTGAGGAAAGAGTCTAATCCAGGCTCAAGACCCATATTTATATCTGGCAAGCTACTGCAGAGAAGCACTGACTATGGTGATAATCCGGATTTCGTCCTGTCCTGTATGTCAGACAAAATTTTCAGCTGGCAGTGTAGTTTCTTGATCGGCAGGAAATACTGCAGTTCTTACATTGGGTTCATTGTTGGCTATCCAGTTATCGTGCAATCGGGGTCACTTGATTTGACCTCTTTCAAAACAGGTGGACCGACGAAGGATCAGAACTTTCTGTATGACGTATAATCAGGTATACACAGTTTGCCCAAATGGAAACTTCCCGTGTGGACTTGCGACAACCGACCGATCCATAGGCCGTAAGACATCAGATACGGTTGGTTCAAGAGGTTGTTCTCGTACAGCGCACCCAAACTTCTGACGCGGTTTGCAGTGACACCAAGTACTACTGGATAGCTAAATCCACACTCAAGCCTCAGGCTATCCTGTGGATGGCTCTGGGTTCTACCCAAAGGATCCAGGAGAGGGAGCTAAATCTGGTCCCAGCTGAATCTGGTTATTCTCTACTGATGTTCACATCCCTCCCCTCACTTGTGGAGCAGAAGCCCGAAAGCAGGCATATGCATCATTAACAAATGTTAGGTTGGCCGATCTACCCGGACACTTGCCCATAGGAAAGGAATCGGGAAGGTCAATTCAATACAGTTACGATGGGTTGGGTGGAGATGTGACGATCTACCCGCGAGACCAAATGATAGGATGAGAATACACCGAAAATTCGTCGAGCGAACTACATTTCGGTCGAATTGGCTTGGACACTGACCCAACAAAGCCTGGCGTAATGCAACTGGAGAAGAAATATGCCTAGCATGATTTGTAATTTTTCACATCTGTTCAATCTGTGTGTTTGGGTGGCTTGCTCGAAAGAAGGTATATCATAAAGATCGTCAAGCATTTTGCATCAGTGATCCAGATATCTGTAACTTCAATCTATTCATATCAAGCACCTCATATGAAAGCACTGTTTATCAACATATTTCAAAGAAAATCTCAATTTGGGAGTATTCTATTACGTTGTCGTAGTGGGTATGTCATCGCCGTTTGCACCGTGGGCTTACCGATCTTGCAAATTGAGATGTAACCCTACAATGACGAATGTTTATGCAATGTGAGTCAATTACGCGGACCGGATATGTTGGCCCATCAAGCACCAGAGACAGAATTTAGCTTTACGATGAAGACGATACATGGTTGGTACTCATTGTATCTAGATCTGCATTGTTCCTAGTAACCCTATTGACCTGCAATTCTATCTGGCGAAGTGTCACTTGCAGATTCGTGGGCTGGTGTGCGCCAGAAGCCCGCGTGATTTCCTACCGCTAGATGGGATATTACAGATGCACACGTAACCAGGAGAAATAATCGCTCAGTTTGATTGTATTTTACCTGCCATTATTCTTCATGCTGGCCTTGAGACATGCATAGAATCCTGCAGCTACATGGCTGGTCACAGCCTGTGAGTCCACCAATACCCACGATTGAATAGAGAATAGTATGCACCTCCCCATAGCGACGATCTTATACATTCGTCACCAATTAGATGAAACAATCCAACTTCTCCTGATGAGTATTTGGAATCTCTCTCTGGAGTGTTGAGCTAATACTGCCCCTATAGACCATTAATTCATATATCACTTAACAATCATTAGAACATTGCAGAGGTCTAGTGCTAGTATAATATCTCTCTTGCGAATTAGAGGAAAGGACTAAAGAAAGCGAAATATGTCAAACCAGATTTCATAGAAGAGAACCTCATATTAGACCCGTCTAGACTCGAAGCATGGGACTGCGGTTCATAGGTTGATAAATCTAGCGTATCTAGAGAAGGTAGGCAAGGACTTTGACACAGCCCCTTATTTTCCTGTCCAGTCCAACCGTTCCTTCTCGTTGTGGCGAGAGGTAGGTTATGTTGCTTAGCTAGTTGGTAAAACTGGAATGCCTGAACCTTTGAAGGATAAGGACTGCGACCAATAATTACAGGAAAAACATTACCGGAAATCAGAGACCATCCACTATATTCTGATCGACACTTGTCTAGATATTAACCAAGACCAAAGTGTCAATCATATGTTGTAGTGATCATTGCCCGAATAAGGATAACTAGGTCGACACAATAAGGTTTGACACAATCATGTTCGTTCGTTTCTATTCTGGAGATACTGCGCGTTCCACCAACAATAAAGAATGTTTATATCCACTTTCTAACCTAAAATAGCTGCACATTCTGGTGGGTTCTTTAAGTAGGCATCCAGTTACCCAATCCGCAAACGCTATGACCCAGTACTTTCGTCATAGTGTGATTGACAGTCAGCTATTATGTGCAATAACCTGCATGTTTATTACTAAAAGATCCTTTAGGTTATGTATGCGGGCCCACCTTTTTGCTAGGAAGCAAAAACACGAATCAATGGTTACCACGTAACCCAAGAATTACCGGCTGTTATCGCAGTGGAGACTACTACTCTGTAGCCGCTTCCCGAAGTGACACTGTGGACAACCTTATTGGTAGATAACCAGATATTGTGAAGAGTGGGGAGCTGATGATCGGCATCTCCCGTGAGGGGAATGGTTAGTCCGCGGTTCTTATGGCGAACGATATGCAAGTCTCCGCTATGAACATGTGGGGAGCGTAGTCGCTGACGTTGATTCCTCCACGGAAGATAGGTTCGAGACCTGCATGCTCTTCCTTGATATCCGCTGCAGCGCATTACAGGTTGCAAGGTGTGAAGACCAATAACATATCAGGGCCGATTGTGCAAGACTCTATTCCTTTAGGAAGCCACGACTGTGCAATCCTGTTTTCCGATAGACCACATCCCAGAATGCGGGGCTTTTTTTACTAGACACGTTTTAGGGTACCGCTACATAGGGCTTGGGATGGTGATATTACGACCTCCACTGCGAGTGGTACAAACTCGGCGACAGTTGGTGGCAAGCTGCTTATCTCTCAGGCGAATTACTTGATGCGGGGAGGCTTTCAGCTGAAAAGCAACTGATGATCAGTGGCAATTCACTGCCTTGCTCATCTAAACATTGTTTTCCTCGGTGGATAATACTGCTGTGTGCAAAAATGGATTGAAACTTGATATTGAACCCAAATAAAGGCCAGGAATACTCGGAGGATATGGGTAACCGTCTAATAAAGACTGCCAAACGTCTTACCCACCTATTGTAGTAACCCAACATCAGGCCCGCAGCCTCTCAGGAGATATTTCTCCCAATGCTTATGAGAGTGTAGAAAACAACTTACGTTTCATAAACTAGTATACAAACTGTTACATTACATTGACATATGATACAAATTGCGGTAGTAATGCGGAGACTCTCCTACAGATCGAAAATGGTGGATTGTTAGAACATTACATTACTCCTCGTAAGATGCAGACCGGCAGTGCCAGGAGCAGGACTCTATACACATAAAGAATTTTACAATGTAACCAGCTGCCACGTAACAGAACCCACAGTTGCATATCTGATCCTCAATCCCGACTATAATTGCTGAGATAAGTGTGTAGCATCACAAATATATCTGCCAACCGCCAATGTTGCACATCAAAAACGATTACCTGGCGGAGGGGCGGGTAGGTAGTTGACAAGGTGGCCTAATTCGAGACGTAGGAACACCAGGAATGCCCTCCCATCCGTTCACCGATATCGGACATTCAAAGCCCAAGCTTTGCCAATCGCTCCTGGCCTCGATCTGTGAATAACAGAAGGCCATTGAAGTAACCAACCAGCCAAATCATTGGGTAGCGCCAATGGAACCATAGGGGATGTTCGGTCGCGCCAAACCAACCGAAATGTCGATCGAGATTATAGCACAGATAGTTGCAACTGCTAAGTATGAGTAGCGAGAGGATACCAGTGAAATGTGCTGCTCGTTTGCCGTAGTAGTGGTCAACAATGAAATAGTTGATAAGACCTCCCATTGCGCCACCCATTCCTAACGGACAGAAGACCAGAGTCCATAAGACCTTGTAAAGAAGGTCCTGCGTCCCCGTCATGATGAAAACACCAACGGCTAAGAAAATGACCTCTGCGAAAAGAGAATTGAGCCAGAACAGGAGGAAGGGTCGGAGATAGATATTTCGTCGTTTCTGAGCAACCTTAGTGTCCTGCTCTCCGGTAATCAACACTTGGTAGTTCATAGACGTCATTGTGACTGAGTGAGTATCGCGTGGATTGATGGTATGCAGCGGTGATATCTTGTCATACAGGAATTATGCGAGGGCTTAAAAGAGTTCTGGATTTCAGACATAAAAGCCGTAAACCCATCTTGATTTATTTATATGGACAACTGGGATGTATTTACCGAGTTGTATTCGCAGTGATTATCTATCCACCGAGGTATATAATAACATTTCTTTACTATTTGTCCTGACCGACCGAAGATTAGTGATCTATAGGAGAGTTCCCGGAATTTGTCCCGAGTTCATTTGAAGAACGAAGGAGTCGATCACTTCACATATCAAAAAGCTCAGTAGTCGATATCGAGCGGCTTTTTCCAAGTCTCTTCTCGCACCCAAGAATACGCCTCCCCCAGCCCTAAAGCAGAAATGTACCCTTGTGATGAAGAAACTCGGCGACGGCTTCGATAGGTTGTAGACACTCATGTACAAGTTCACCAGGGGTTTTTCCGACGTGCGTCGGGGATTGGGATTAGTGATCTTTCCGGTCCAAAAAATATATATTCTGAAAATATTGAATATTGGCGTCCTTACAAGGTAGATCTCTGCTCTTTAGTGAGCATCAAAGCCTCCGCCTCTGTCAGAACAACGCCATCCGCATCCACAATCTGCCCCCTGCATACCCACTTGCGCCCCTCACGTGCTTCCACCCAGCTGCGAACAGCTACAGTGCTCGGAGTGAGCACAGGTGCCCGATATGTAACATTCAAACTCGCAGTAAACCCTAAAAGCCCCCGTTGAGAACGTGGAGCCAGATGTAACGAGGCCGTCAGGCCCAGCGTCTCGTCCAAAATAGCTCCGGCTATCCCACCATGAAGTATTCCATAGTGGCCGTCCAGCGCGGCAGACCCCAAGTCAAGGAGCGTAATACAGTCTGGGTATTCTGGGGCGCGGTATGGAGTCGTCCGCGGGCCTGCACTTTGTGATATTGCCCCTCTTGGACTTTCAGGCGGCGGAGAGAAATCTTTGCGCTGGAGTGTAAGGAAGTGTGGGATTGTATTTGGAGTGTTCATGGTCTGGGCGAACAAGTAGTCCTCACTACTGTCTGATTTTCGAACGCGACCATATGTTGGAATTGCCTTGTAGGCGGAGTCGGTCAAGTACTTTTGGGTCCATGGAATGGCACCGAAATGGTCCAGGGTTTCCTTAGAAATGGGATGCGTCTCGAGGAACTGCAGGAGATTGTCCAATCTTTCACCCTTCGTGCCGGAAGCTCTCATTTTGTTAGCGACGTTCCTTGCGACACGATTTCTCTCGTTTCTTGGGTAATGCAGAAAGTGGGTGTTGGTTATCCTCAAGGGTTCTACAGCCTAGTTCAATAATTTCGGCACGGCTCGGCTTTGAAACGAGGAACCTCGGTATTGTAGACCAAGAAGGGTCTGTCCAGAGGATGTTCCATAGAGTTTCATCTTTATGAAGCCCCCAAATTATTACGATTGCATAGATAAATGAATCTTGTGCAATTGATTACAAATGCTTACTAATCGTCGAATTTGTTCAGTTGTTCAACGTCGGCTTCCGTATTTCCTTCGGGACATTGAAAAGGCGCTGTTCACTCGATTTTAAGAAACCATGGGTAGCTACAGCTCTCGACCGCTTTAGAGCTTGGACTACAAATTGATCTTCGAAAATCCAGCCCCGACATTGAGGCTGCCGCGATTATGGGCATACTTCGACTAGCCCTGAAATAGACATGGTGTCACCCCCTGGCCTCTTAGGGCTCAACGTGCCCGCACCCAACATCAGCTACTTCACCCCCAAGCATCGTCAGTCCCCGGGGACCCCTGTTAACATCGATGCCTCAACACCTACACTCTTCACCCCGCTCAAAATCCGTGATGTCACCCTCCGCAACCGCATCACGGTGGCTCCTATGTGTCAATTCTCAACAGCGCCCGAGGGCCCCTCCATTGGCGCATTAACAGACTACCACATCGCAACTCTTGGGCACTTTGCGCTCAAGGGAGCCGCTCTGGTATTTGTCGAAGCAACTGGGGTTCAACCAAACGGCCGGATTTCGCCGTATTGCCCCGGTCTCTGGGATGATGCGCAGATCCCGGCTCTTAAGCGAGTCTTTGACTTCGTCAAATCTCAGGGCGCTCTGGCTGGTATTCAACTGGCGCATGCGGGGAGGAAATCAAGTACCGCAGCGCCGTGGGTGGCCGGGAGCACGGAGCTTAGGAAGGCAAGCCTGCGCGCGGGGGAGGACCAGTATGGCTGGCCTGATGATGTTGTTGGGCCGTCTGGGGGGATTGAGCAGACATGGGATGGCCTTGGTCTACGAGAGGAGGGTGGCTACTGGCCGCCACGGGCTCTTACTCAAGGGGAGATCAAGGAGTTGGTAGGCGACTGGGCTAAGGCAGCGAAGAGGGCTGTGCAGGCGGGTGCAGATGTAATTGAGATCCACGCGGCGCATGGATATCTGATCCACCAGTTCTTGAGTCCGGTGTCGAACCATAGGACAGATTCTTATGGGGGTAGCTTTGAGAACCGGACACGCTTATTACTGGAGATCATCGAGTCCGTTAGGAAGGAGATGCCGGCGGAGATGCCATTATTTCTTCGGGTTAGTTCAACCGAATGGCTGGAATCCACGGATGTTGGCACAAAGTACGGCACCTGGACCGTGGAGGATACCATCAGGTTGGCTAAGCTTCTCCCGGAAGCTGGCGTAGACCTGCTGGACGTGAGCAGTGGTGGCAACCACCCGAAGCAAACAGTCAACTCGTTCCTAACCAAGGACTACCAAACGAAAATCGCCGCTCGAATTCGACAGGAGTTGAAACAGTCCGGCGTGAATCTCCTGATTGGCGCCGTTGGCATGATCACGGAGGCAGAGCAGGCACGAGACCTGGTTGAAGCCGACAAGCTGCTATCTCAAGAAGCGAAGGACGCTGACGACGTGACGGATGCCAAGGACGGGAAAGAGCCCTCTGCTGATGTCCTCTTGATCGGCCGGCAGTTTTTAAGGGAGCCAGAGTGGGTTCTGCGAGTCGCGTGGAAGCTGGGGGTGGACGTCGCGTGGCCGAGCCAGTATTTGAGAGTTCGATTCCCTCGTCTGTGAGGGGTATTAGTCGAAGTGCCCACAAATAGCTGTATATATTCCCAAATCCGAGGTGAAGCAGCGGCTACCCCAAAGCGGATAGCCGACCATTCCCCCAGCACTGGGGATTTCCCCGCAATATAGGAACTCTCCACACGATCCTAGAAGAATCCATAAATCACCGAAAAAGATCCCCTCTACATACATTTCTCCAACTCATTTACTAGTGGACATCCGACCCTACATCATGCCCCAACTACCTCCATACCAGTATACTGGCCCGGTGGATTGCACAATCCCTCCGGATCCGAGTAAGCTTCAGGGAAAGAGTGTGATAATTACTGGAGGTATGTCGTTGTTAGAATTTACCTGCATATAGAGTTGACAGAATATCCAGGCGCAAATGGCATGGGCGAGACGACTGTCCGGCAGTTTGCGGCAGCTGGGTAAGCCGCCAGCCAAAGGGCTCACAAGCCCTCATACAGGGAAATCTGACGTCAAGATTCAGCGCCTTCGTAACAATTGCCGACGTCAACGTCGAGCGCGGAGAACAGGTTGCACAAGAACTGGCCCCGTACGTATTCTATCCCCTCTAGTTTCTTTCGTTCCCGATGTCCCGGCCAAGAACTGACCGACCCTGCAGCAATGCGCAATTCGTCAAATGCAACATCACATCCTGGGACGAGCAGGTCTCCGTCTTTGAAGCCGCAATTGCAAACTCACCCAGCAAGAGCTGCGACATTGTGATTGCAAATGCGGGGATTAGTCGCGCGAGCGGTGATAGTCTTTGGCCATTGGATGGTGCGTACATTCTTCCTTCGCCAAGAACGCCCAGGGTTATCTCGGCGAGGGGTATAGATAGGGAAAGGCATAATACTGACGGAGGTAGATATCAACGCCCCACCCGTGAAACCAGATTTAAAGATCGTCGACGTCAACCTCACCGGCACACTATATACATGGAAACTAGCCGTGCACTATTTCCGGAAGCAACCTGATACCGAGGAAAGGGATCGGTGTTTTATTATCACGGGGAGTATGGTTGCTTGGATTGACTCGCCAGTACGTGGTCTTGTCCTTCTTTTCTTGTACCAGACATTGGGTTGAGCAGTGATGGTGCCTGGTGCTGACAATCATGCGCAGGCGAATTGGCAATACACTTGCAGCAAATACGCCCTGCGTGGCTTGATGCGTACTGCACGACGGAATTCGTGGGAGCAAGGAATAAGGATTAATTATGTGGCGCCTTGGTACACCAGTTCATTTTTCCTTCTTCCTCGCTGCTAATCAAATGGAAACGTGAAACTAAGAGAAGAGAACAGCTACATCAAATCCGCTATCCGATCTGCCACATACGAAGCCGAGCTGATCAGTAAGGGCGTCGGATTCGCACCGCAGGAAGACGTCGCGAAGTGTTTTATGCGGATTGCGACGGATAGGTCGATTAATGGTACATCACAAATACCTTTTTCTTATTCACGAAAACCGTAGGGAGATATTTGTGCTAATCTGGGCTTCTTTGCCAGGCCACTCGCTGATGATCACCCCGGCATCAGTTGCGAAGGAGGGATTTATGGATGTCGATATGGATGATTATACCGAGGGGTATTTTAAGAGGACGCAGGATGTGCAGCTGCGGATTATTGAGGATCGGTGGGTGGAGGGCTGGGAGAAGGGCAGGACGGCGGAGGGGGCCAAGAAACCCTAAGGATTGCATAAAGTCGGCTCATTTCTATGACCATGATACATAGTATATCTTGCGCTACGTGTGGATCAATTCGAACCATGAATAGCCGAGCTGAGTGCAAGCCGGGTAGTTACAGCGTTAGACTAAGTAATCCCTCGGCTCAATCAAAAAGGATAACCGGAGAATAATATCTTCGGTCCATACTAATTCCAAGATTATATACCCCGCATTTCACCCAATAGTGGCATACATATGTATACGTCTATCCGCTATCACTCCAACGTACCATCCGATGTTACTCAGCCAAGGGAAAAATAGGGCAGGATGACCAAAATCGCAATCCCAACAACACCTCCCTCGCGCTCACTACAAGGCAAAACCGCCATCGTCACCGGTGCCGGCTGTCTTGGCGATGGAATCGGAAACGGGCGCGCGATCGCTATCCTCCTCGCGAGTGATGGGTGTAATGTTCTCTGCGTGGATCGCAATCTGGAGTGGGCGGAGAGGACAGTTAATATGATCAAGGCTCAGGCCGAAGATGCACTGGTGGAAGGGAAGTCTGTCTACGGCAACGCAACAGCCATGCAAGCAGACGTAACAATCCCTGGCGACTGCGAATCCATCATGTCCACCGCCCTAACCACATTCAACCGCCTCGATATCCTGGTCAACAACGTCGGTATCTCCGGTGCAGCAGGAACCGCCGTTGACGTCGACATGGAAGAGTGGGCGAAGAGTCTGGAGGTGAATGTGTCGAGCATGGTGCTTGTATCGAAGTATGCGATCCCAGCGATGATGAAGAATGAGCGAGACGAGTACAGTGGAATGCGCGGGAGTATTGTTAACTTGGGCTCTGTGGCTGGACTTCGGGGAGGCACACCGCATCTGCTGTATCCCACGAGTAAGGGGGCAGTCGTGCAGCTGACGCGCGCGATGGCGGCGCATCATGCCTCTGATGGGATTCGGGTCAATTGCGTTTGTCCGGGGGTTCGTCTATATTCCTCTCTCTCTTACTCTGGCTGTTTCGTAAAGCCTCGCTAACCGTGGAATAGATGCTTTTCACCCCGATGATGTACGGCGGAGGCATGTCGGAGGAAGCACGGGAGGCCCGACGAAAGCGCAGTCTCCTACAAACGGAGGGAAACGGCTGGGACTGTGCAACGGCCGTAGTCTTCCTGGCTGGTCCACACGCTCGGTGGATGACAGGAGTCATACTTCCTGTCGACGCCGGAACCACTGCAGCGGTGGGAATCGGGATGCCGAAGAGTGCGAGTGTCAATGGGTAGTTACCTTTACTTCCACTAAATCAGACCAATACAGCAATGCTCAAGTATATATAACGAATGCATTCGGCTTAGATCACATCACAATGGTAAATAGTTAGAACCTAAGGCACCAGCGCAACCCGATCCTCAACCTCCCCGTGACACAGCTCCTTCAGCACTCTCGGAAACTCCTCAAGCCTCCCCGTCTTCACCCTTGGATTGATAACACCCTGCGCAATAAGATTCAAGACATCGACTAGGTCCCGATATTGACCGCCATATGAAAACACAAAACTGAGTCTCTTCCGAATACCATTCTTCATATCCAACTCATTCACCCGATCCAACGTCCCGATACACAGCACTTTCCCACCAGGTCGGACGATCCTCTGCGCGTCGGCGAACGTCTGGTGTTTACCCACCAATTCAAGGACGGTATCGATTTTCACTCCCCTTTCAGCCACAAACTCCGTGACTGATGTGCCGGGGGGCACGATATCCGACTCGGGAATACCCAACTCCTTCGCTGCGGCGAGTTTCTCAGGACGGAGATCTGAGACAATAACACGCGCCCCGATATGCTTATGTACAATCTGCAGCGCGTTAAATCCCAACCCCCCAAGTCCGAATAGGAAGACGGATTCATGGGGCTGGACTTGGGCGCGGCGGATTATGCCGTGGTAGGCGGTTGTTACGGCGTCGGTGGCGATTGCGCCGACTTCGGGGGGTACGCCTTTATCACTCCCTTATTAGCACCTATTCGACTTTGTTATAGTCTCTTAATGTGCTTTCCAGAGAGAGAGGGGAGGGGAGTTCGGTTACCATCTGGTAGTGGCACTGCGCCCCGAACATCAATGCCGACATACTCCGCATAGAACCCGTCTTGTCCAATCCCGTGGTGCATACCAGCAGGACAGAGTTGAGACAAGTCGCGTGAGCACTCGGAGCAAGTGTCAAGGCCACAGCCAGGGACGGCGAGGAGAGCGACTTTTCCACCCTAGATAAAATAGAAGTATTCGTTAGGTATAGTGAACTGGCTTAGACACTCAGGAGATATAGAGCATAGACTTACGATTTCAAATCGATTATCTGTCACTTCGGATCCAATTGCAACGATTTCACCACATCCTTCGTGGCCCTGTTTGGTTTAGCGTGAGGCTGGGTACATTAGGGAAGGCAGGCGACGGACGAGGATATACACATCATTGAAGTGCGGGCGGTCTTCGACGTCGAGGAGAGCTTGGTCGCTGTGGCATACTGCTGGCTGTTAGCTCGAATTGCGGATGATTGGGAAGATGAGTGAGAGGACCTACCTCCTGAGGCGAGTAGCTTCACGAGAAGCCCAGTGGGTGGGACGGAGGGGACCGGGACTTCTTCCCAGACCTAGTTTGTCATTTAGTGGAAGGATATACCATGAGGTGTGAGGATAGGGATTGGTACCGGGGCAGGGTTGCCTTTGTGCTTTCGCCAGGCGTGCATTGTAGCGGGAATAGACATTTTGGGTATATATCGCGAGGTTGTCAAGGTAGTCTTAGGAGGATGGGAGCAGGAGTAATAAATATAAGTGTACCTCAGCGCAGCCGAACTCAAAATGGATAACCGAATACAAAGTTCATTACTATATAGGTATATGATATGAAAAACACAATATAACGCTCATTCACAGGACATTCACGGCTTCAGTGGTTCCGGTAGCTCAACATACCACGAAAGATCCTGCTCCGGATCCATCTCATACTCCAAGAACCCGTTACCGAGGAACCTGAAATTATTCGCGCTACGATACTCGATCTCAAAGTCCTCGGGACGCAAATCACTAATTAACCGATTAAAGAGCAGCGCCGATCCACCAAACAGCGCTGTGACTCGTCCATTCGCCTTGTTCCGCTTATACCAACTTTTGCAGCTGCCGGTCCACACGATCGTCTTGTGGACTTCGTCACCATACCGCACGAATGCCTCCTCGGCAGACTTCTTCGGGACAACGGACTTGATATCCTCCGTGGCGATCTTCTTGATCCATTTCACAAAGTAGTCCCCAGTCCAGTTTAGGGCTTCAACGAGGGATCCATGTCCGCCGAGTGAATTAGGACCCGAGAAAATGAAGTAGTTTGGAAAGCCCGCTGTCGCGACTGAGAGGTACGACTCTGGCTCATCAGCCCACTTCTCAGCAAGATTCGCCCCGTTCTGCCCAATAAGTGGGAACCGGGGACGGTGCGAAACATCAAAGCCTGTAGCGCAGATAACAACGTCGCACTCAAATATGTTTCCGTCAGCGGTGTGGACGGCGTTCTCGCTGATGTGCGTAATAGGGCTGTCGGTTAGATTGCAGTTTGGCTTGGAGAAGGCCTCCAAATATCCCGGGCCCGGAGTAACACGTCTGCAGCCTACTTCCCACTTCGGAATGAGGATGCGGCAGAGTTCCGGGTCATGGTTGAGCTTCTCTGCCATCTGCTCCGTGCCGAAGCGCACGGCCTCTTCGTTATTTTTGCCTTTCATGAACTAGCTCGGTCAGTTTCAGGGCCCATTGTCCAGTAAATATAAACATACCAATTTGTAAGCCTTGTTCGTCCGATCAATAATGCCCTTGCGATACTGGTGGTGATACTCTGTGTCCTGGAACCTGCTTTTCTCCTCCTCAGTGTACGTCGGATTCACCTCGTCAGTTGTCCTTCCCAAATGCCGTGACGGTGGTATACGATAGTAGATCCAACCACCGCCCCGGACGAAGTTCACGACCTCTGTTCCAGGCAGGTTCGCCATCTGCGGCGTAATCTGAATTCCCGAGGACCCATTCCCAATGACAGCAATGCGCTTGTTGGCGTAATCGAAGCCATGGTCCCACTCCGCCGAGTGCACAATTTTGCCCTTGAAGTCACGGAGACCAGGGATCGTAGGCCACGATGGGTGGCATAACACCCCCTGTCCCGATATTAGGATCTCTGCGAACTCATCACGCTGTACACCTTCGCGTTCCACGGTCACTTTCCACACCCCATCATTTTCATTCCAGCGGGCGCTGACCACGCGCGTGTTGAGCTGCACATCCCGGTTGAGATTCCATTTTGCGACTGTGCTCTTGATGTATGCCTGGATTTCGGGTCCGCTAGCGTAGAATTTCGACCAGTTGGGGTTCGGGTCGAAGGGGAAGGCGTAAATGTGGGCTGTCGCTGCGTTAGCAGTGTTCGGCCTCAAGAAAGGCTTTACAGACCTGGGACGTCACATTGTACTCCAGGATAGTCGTTGACCAACCAGGTGCCCCCGATATCTTTCCTCATCTCAAAAATGGTGTGCGTGACGTAGTCTTCTAGCTCTTTGAAGCGATGTTGAATCTTATGGGCCATCAGAAGCCCGGAGAAGCCCGCGCCGATGGTAATGATGCGCAGTTTTCGCGGAGTGTAGCCATACTGAGTGTTCAAAGGCACGGAGCGCGGATGCACTGGTTTCTCTGATGTTGAACTGGAATCTGGAGCAATTGCCGTGCCGTTTGTGTGGCCATTCGCGTGGCCGTTGGCGGCTAGCTGTTCGGTTGAAATAGCCATCTTTTGAGTATAATCGGTGTATGGCCTGGAAAAGCAATAAGCTGCAGGCTCGACTTTATACGAGAGATGTCGATCTGACGACGCATTCCTCCTCGCACTTCCTTGCCAGCTCAGGCAGTCGTAATCAGGCCTTCCATTTTAGGATAACCGAGAGAGAGGGAATATACCGGTTGCTTACCGGCCTTGGCGACGCCAAATACACGGCTTGATCTAAAGCTAGGAGATGTACCCCGCACCCCGGATCTGCATCCCCACGTCTAACAGCCGAAACCTTTTCATTGCCGATGCCGCCCCCGACCTTTTACAACATCTACTGATTGCATGAGACACAATCATGGTTACCTCCACGCCTTGGCTGCAATTTACCGGCCATCAGCCAAAGCGAAAGCGGGCCGAGCTGGCCTGCATAACCTGTCACAGCAAAAAGGTACCTTTCAATTCCCACCTCCCCACATGTAAGCTGGGCTAAGTGGTAGATCCGATGCGACCTTCAAGTGCGCTCTAGGCAAGGCCACAGAAACTGCACGAACTGTGAGACTGCCGGCAAAGAATGTCGCACGCGGCCCTCGAAGCGGAGGACTCGGCGAACGCGTGATCTACCATCGCCTCTGAATAGTGGCAACATAGAGCAGGCACAGCCGGTCGTAGAGGACAGTGCGAAGGATACCACCGATGAGAATGTCACCTTGGCCGAGCCGCAGTGGACCTGGGGTTTCGACAATCCCAGCCCTCTCCCAGGAGACTCAACCCAACTCACGCATGCGCACCTCAACCCGCCTATCGACCATCCGGGCGGCAACCTGAGCTGTTCCCCTGCAACCTGCCGGACTAATGACACGGAAACACGCCGCGATTTCTCGTCACGGTACTACGAGCTCGAGATCCAGGCCGACGCACGCAACCAAGAGCAACGCCTGCTTGCTCAGCGACCGCGAGATATCCCTCACCTTCCCAGCCCAGACCTGCTGCAGAGCTTCATCGAGACATACCTCGAATACTGCTCGCCGTGGTGTCCAGTTCTCGACCGCGATCAGCTAGAGATCGACGAGCTCTCTCAATCACCGCTACTTGTCAATGCTCTCGCCATTGTCGGGAGCCACATCCAGCCCCCTATACTCCCACACGATGGCCCAGCAGCTTACTACGAGCGCGCGAGAAGTCTCTTCTACAATGACGCGGAGCCAGACGTTGTGCGCTCGCTGCAGGCTGTCTCGCTGTTCTACTGGTGGAGCCCGCGCCCACCGACGATTCTCCACCGCCATTCATCCTGGTGGTGGACCAGCTGCGTGGTCCGACATTGCCAGCAGCTTGGCGTACACCACCAACCCTTCCTCGGCCCCGGGCCTGCCTCCTCTCAGCACAACCAGCCTGCCAACCACCGCTCTCATCTCATTCGCCGGCGCATCTGGTGGACAGCCTTCGCGCGGGAAAGACTCACCTCGATCTGCCAAGGGAGACCGTCGATCATCGACGAGGCGGATTGTGATATAACAGAACCCACGCTCGACGATTTCCCGGATGCCCTTCTAGATCATACGGCACGCGTACGAGCTGAGATCTTCATCTATTGGGTCCGTCTATGCGCCGTCATCGGCCGGATAGCAAAATACCTCGCCCGTCCTACGTCTGCGATAAACACGCCCTTCCCCACACATCTCGCCCAGGAACTCATAACCTGGGTCCAGTCCCTCCCGCCACACCTCCAACTTCCTATCAACACAGACCGCACCACCACTTTCAACCGCGACGTTCACCAGATGCACCTTCCCTATCTCGCCGTTATTATCATGCTTCACCTCAAACTACCCTACCAGCCACACCACTCAGCAGCCTACCCACCCGCCATCCTCGCTGCGTCGTGTGTCGCGCGTATCTTACGGGATACGCTCGCTCGAGGCGGAACACGCTTCCTCATGGCCATCACAGGCTGGTATTGTGGGATGGCGTTCATCGCGCTCCTTCAAGCCTGCCGCGTAGATGGTCTCGCGGCAGCCGCGAACGAGGACCTAGACATCCTTACATTGGCTGTAGACCAACTGAGATCCATGTGGCCCACCGCCCAAATATTCCATGACGGATTCCAGCGTCTTCGGCCCAGTGCTGCGGGGGCGGAAGCGCTGCTTTCCTTGTCCAATTCTGGTCCAAGCGCGCATGTTGGTCTCGCTTCAACTATCCCTAATGTGGAGCCTGCTATTACTGAGGTCCCAGTCGGACCTGGGACAGGAGGCGGGTTGGCGAACAATCCGCCCGAAGGACTTAACTGGATGGATTACTTTCCCTTTGCGACTGCGCAGACGAGCGGTGTTGCAGAGAGACTACTGGTGCCCCATACGGAGGAAATGACCTTCGAAGAGTTTCCCGAGTCAATGGTACAGTTCCAGGATCTGTTTACGGATTGTAACTTTCCAGATATGAATTTGTTCACATAGCCTACATACCCAGCTCAGTGTATAATGCAATAAATATGATCCCAAACACCTAATTATTCATATACCATGATACCAAACATCTTCCTCTTCCTGACCTATGTGATGACCAAGTCCTCGAAGCCGCGTGCCGCAACATCATCCGCGCGAGCTCTATAGCCCGGCGCAGGCCCATTATACCTCGCAATAATCCGCTTCTGCTTGTGCGCCAGATTCTTGTTGACCCCCGTCATCCACGAGTCAACCTCGTTTGCAAGCAGGCCCTCAGCGCAGGCATGCACATGCTCCGTCCACTCCTCCACCTTTTCCCTTGTGCATTCCGCTGAGGATACGCCCTGCTCACTCGCCCACCGGATGAACTCAGCCACCCAGTGACTAGCATACTCAATACTCCTACAGACCATTAGCACTCTATGTACCTCTAAAACGACAACAGCCCAAGTAGGGAAGAAAGCCATACCTCGGAAAATTCCCAAACATCTGATGCGGCCCCATAACCATAAGCATATTCGGAAACGACTCGACGAACAACCCCAGGAAAGTCCGAGGCCCCTCGCTCCATCGCTTGCTCAATTTCACTCCACCGACACCCTGGAAATCGATGGCGGAAAAGGCCCCAGTCACGGCATCGAAACCCGTTGCGTAGATCAGGATGTCGAGGTCGTAGGCATTATCGCGGGTCTTGATCCCGGAGGCTGTGACTCGCTCGATGGGGTCGGATTTCACGTCAACAAGGGAGACGTTGGGCCGGTTGAAGGACTCGAAGTACCCCGATTCGAGGGGGACACGTTTTGTGCCGAAGCCATGGCATTCTAGGTCTGTCAGTTCGCTGTCCCATCGTGATCTGTTAACTGAGCGTCAGTGGGGGTTGCGTACTGGGAATAAGCAAGTCCGCTGTCTTAGGATCCTTCACCCTCTCGCGAATCTTATTCGCAATAAACTCCGAATACAACGCATTCGCCCTCTTATCCGTATTGATATCATAATAGTTCGACAACCACTTCTGGAACCCTCGTGTCTCATATAGCTCATTCCAGAACTGTTCGCGCTCCTCATCAGAGACCGAAAACACGCTGGCTGGGTTGCTCTTGTGGATGAAACATGAGTAAGACTCCTTGCACTTTTTGAAAATCTCAGGGTACTGTCTCCGGATCTCTTCCATCTCTTCGGTAGTGATGGGCCCGTTGTTTAAGGGAGCACTCCAATTCGGTGTCCGTTGGAAGACACTCAAATGCCCCGCTGTCTTCGCAACCTCTTGAATCGTCTGAATCCCCGTCGCACCCGTCCCAATAATCCCTACCCTCTTTCCCTCAAAACTCACCGGAGTATGAGGCCACCGCGCCGTGTGAATCGCCTGGCCCGCGAAGTCATGTACGCCGGGGATATTAGGCAGGGTGTACTCGTTGAGAATCCCCATACATGTCACCAGCCAACGACTCGAGTATCGCTGGCCCCTCTCATCAGTAAGAAGCCATGATTTTGTATCCTCTTGATAATGCGCTGCCTTAACCCGCGTATTAAACTGCATCCCCGGCCGCAGGTTGAATTTGTCAACCAGGAACTCGCAGTATCGCAGTGTTTCAGGCTGCGCGGCGAAGTGCTCGCTCCAGGACCATTCGTCGAGGACTTCCTGTGACCAGGAGAAGCCGTAGGAGTAGGATTCGGAGTCGAACCTTTACAGTATTCCAAATATTAGTTGAGATGCCTATTTTCTCAAGAGGTGAGTAGACAAGGTATGATGGGTGTTTACCTCGCACCGGGATATCGATTCCAGAACCATGTCCCACCCGGACCCGAAGCGGCCTCTAGGACTTTCGCGCGAAGACCAAATGTGTTCATTTGGTGGAGGGTATAGATGCCGCTGAGGCCGGCACCGATTATGAGGACGTCATAGTCCAGGTGGTCATTTCTGTGCGTGTAGGGGGTGGATCCAATGCTCCCCATTGTGTTTGATTCTGAAACTATGGAGTTATTGGTAAGAGTGTTGTGGAACAGGGCGAATGATTCGGTGGGGAATATAAAAGTCGGCCTCGGTCCGTTGTCCGGTTCCCCAGAGTAGATCTGGGGTTATCTCAGCTCAGATCGTAATATTCCCCATACAGTTAGCCGTCGGTTATCCCTTTTGGGAATTTGGAGCCAAGAATTAGACTCAACTTAGATCCATCATAATTCAATTCATCACTATTATGCCGAAATGTACAAATGCACTATTCCTCAAATTCATGATTTCAACTACTCAATCAACTCCTTCGCTTTCCAATACCCCGCCAACTCCCTCAAAAAGGCCCACCTAAGCTTCCTTCCCCACCCTTTCTCTTTCCAGTCATTCAAAGAAGCCGGAAAATGCTCTACCCCGTCCCTCACCGCAAAATCGTGCGCGATAATTACCAGCACGTCCTGGTCACAATCGATCTCTTGTAACTTACCAATCGTTTCAATCGCAAGCGGGATATCGTGCCCGAACGTCGGCTGGAACAGGCTGTCGTTTACCTTTCTCCCTCGAGAGGACTGGAGTTCTTCCCATGCGCTACCGGGGCAGAATGCGGCCTCGCAACTGGGGAGGACGGGATGGGGCTGGATGGAGTCCGGCAGAGGTAGGTACTTTGAAGGCCGGAAGATCCCCGTGTAGTGAGCGATATCTCCGCCCATGAGGATGAATGTGTCTGGGTCTTTAGTTGTGCGTGCGAGTCCGCAGAGATGGCCGATTGCGTGGCCGGGGCTGTCGAGGAGGTAGAAGGAGCCGTCGCCGAAGTAGTCGTAGGCGGGGAATTGGCCGATACGGAGGGTGTTGGGGCCTGTGAAGGGGAGTTCGCGGAGGGTGCGGTTTCTACATCGTTACGTCCTGATTAGAGTAGCGAGCAGAGTAGAAAGCGTAGGTGAAGGCAGGACAACGTACGCGTAGTCACTCTCGCGGATTGGAGAGTCCGGGTTTGCCGGGTAACCTGGCAGCATGGCATCTTTGAAACCAGGGCCGACGATGAGGTCTGTACTTGGGGGGAAGGTCGAAGGATCGCCTATGTGGTCCCAGTGCCAGTGACTACCCAATTGTTATCAACGGTGCTCACGACTTTCTAAGATATGTAGGCACACCTCCAAATAACCGCCTCAACGTCTTTCGGCGAGACATCGTGTTCCTCAAGTATATCAGCGACATTCTGCGTAACTTCGATCATGTACCCGGTCGTCGGAATGTAGTCTGCGATCTTGGGCGCGTAGTTCTCCCAGTCTTTGCGAATCCCGAGATCGAATACCAGCTTACGACCGGATGAGTGCTCGATCAAGAAAGAAAATGCGGGGTTTCGTGCGAAGGTGTCGAGGCCGGGGACTGTGGGGGCCATAAACCGCTTGAGATGGGAGGGCCCGAAGTTCACTGGGTTGATGAGTCTGACGGTGATAGAGGCCCCCGAAGGGATCTCGAAGAGACGATCTTGAGCCATGTTCTCGTTTATTTGACTGTCCTTCCTAATGCTTATGTCTGGTGTGCGAAGTTTTATGAAATGCCTTGACAGATCAATTATTCTTTGGGACCCGCGCATGCCAGAATGTGGAGAAGCACTAGTATTAATGGTATACTGGTAGTAATTATCAAATACCGACCGGTTTCTGATTGCTTGTCCCGAAACTCAAACGGAGAGCTGGGAATAGTTTCTCGACCCGCGGCCCGGTGTGGGTCATCTTCCCCGGATTCATGTCTCGCTTCGTTGGTCTGGACTGAATTGACCTTTTGGTTGCTGCCATTTTGGCCGTCGAAGTATCACATCCCTGTCATTATATATTTTGGCCACTGCCCGCTGACTTTGTCTCTGATTGTTCCTTTGTTTATCAGTGTCTCTATCAAGATATATTCTTTTCTTACCCAGTCGTTATGGACTCCCCGCCCCAGGACAGCTTGTCCGAGGGCAAGCCTATGGCCGACCACATTGAGGCATCTCCCCAGAAGACAGAGAAAATTGACACTACACGCACCGATGAGGCGATGAAAGTTCTTGCTCATTACACTGGTGAGCAGTCCTGGGAGCCTTCGGAAGAGAAGCGATTAGTCCGGAAGATCGACTGGAGGCTTCTGCCTGTGCTGTGCATGACCTACGGTCTACAGTACTACGATAAGGCTATGCTGTCTCAGGCAGTATGTATCCCTTTTCAGTACCCTAGTGCAAACAAGCGTTTGCTGACATTTCAGGCAATATTCGGCCTCCGCCAGGATCTCGGCTTGACTGTTGGCAACCGATATTCCATGTCTGCGGCCATCTTCTATCTAGGTTTCATTGTCGGAGCGTACCCGACGATGTTTCTCGCGCAGCGATATCCCATCCACCACGTGGCGTCTGGGATAGTCACCCTTTGGGGTATCTGCCTTATTTTGACGTCGATCTGTCACAATTATCAGTCGCTGTACGCTCAGCGGTTTTTCTTGGGGTTTCTGGAGAGTGGCATTAGTCCGATGTTTATGATGATCGTGGTACGTCAGCTCTCACAAAGCCAGTTGATGCGTATTCTAAGCCCGTATAGGGAGGTTGGTACAAAAAGAACGAACAGGCTTTGCGCATGGGGTATATATCTCGCGATGACTATTGTGTCCCGTACTGATCTCCCCAGAATATGGTATTCCTGCACCGGCTACGTTTCCATCTTCTCCCCTCTCATCAACTACGGCCTCGGCCACATCAAAGGCTCCCTATCCTCATGGAAGTACATGTACCTCTTCGCAGGAGCTCTGACTATCTTATGGGGAGTTTGCCTCGAATTCCTTCTCCCATCCGACCCCGTCAGCGCCCGTGGCTTCGATGAACGCGAACGATACATCTCGGTCGCCAGAATGAGGACCAACAACAGCGGAGTACGCAACACGCACTTCAAAATGGGACAGGTCGTGGAACTTGCTCTCGACATCAAGTTCTGGCTGATCTTCTTCACCGCATTCCTGGCGATGATTGCCAATGCGCCGGTTTCAACGTTTACGCCTATTATCATCAACTCGTTTGGGTTTAGTACCCTCGAGTCCCTACTCCTTGTTATTCCTGCAGGGTTCTACGGAGGCACGATGATGTTGATACTGCCGTGGCTTGGGTATAAGTACACATCCAAGGGTATCCGCTCGTGGCTGGTTATTGGAGGTCAAATTGTTACTACGGTTGCTTGTCTACTACTCCTGCTACTGCCGCTTAATGAGACTGGTGGGCTACTTTTCGCGTGCTATATCCTGCCGACCATGGGCGCTGGATATGCAGTGCTTATGGGTCTTCAAATTGGTAATATCACAGGATACACAAAACGCTCTCTGTCCTCGTCTGGCCTCTACATTGGCTACTGTCTCGGTAGGTGTCTGCCTGGTTTTCCATTGGTATGTCTAATTTTGATTGGCAGGCAACTTTGTCGGACCACTTTGCTTCAGAGAGCAGGATTCCCCGCGATATCTTCCAGGTTTTATTGTCACAGTCGTGACTTCTGTCATTGCGGCCGTGCTGGTGCTCGTCTATCGATTTGTCTGTCTCTATGATAATCGCCGGAGGGATGCTACGGGTGTGCTTGAGGGATTCGAAAATGCGTATCAGGATGATTTGACTGATAAGACAGTAAGCCCGCATCCCTCACCGTCCCGACCCCAAAACAAACCTGACAGTTGTAGAATCCTCAATTCCGATATACCGTCTAGTCTCGTTTTATGTACCATGGTGTTTAGAGCTCATTATGCTGTCTCTTTGTACAATTGACCGTCGGTCACTTGTAAAGTAATCCGAATAGGAAAGACCTTTGCTGTGACTCTGCCTTAGGCACCAAATATTGTAGCCTAGTAATCAGAGTTAGCACAAAGTGCTCTATATTTGAGGGTGAGTAACTGTAGGAATAATTATAGGTAGAATTAAGAGAATCTTAGTAGTAATACTTAATCAGGTGTTAAGGTTTGCTGGACTTTAGTCTGCGATAACTGTTATGTGTAGAGTACTGGCTGCAGTTTGCTGGTGTCTTTCTGAAACATAGAGTATGATGTTGTCTAAGAGTGAACCCGTGGTAAGCAACTGTCTCCATCATATATATGAATGAATCTATGGTTGGCAGTACCATTCCTAAAATTGCAGTTTGATTGATATGGACAATGTGTAATTCTCTATAATTAATCTTCATATGGAGATTACAATATATGGTACAGGCCACCGGACTGTTAGCCCTAATTTGAAGAAATTCTAACGTGGTAATTAATCAACAGTTATGACTGTATTTTACACTACGCCTACTGTAGGAAACCTGAAGGAACATATTTCCGTACGTCCGTGCTCCTCCTTCCACTGCACCTTATTTGTCGATATCGCGTGATCACGCGAACCCTCGATTCTGAGAAGTGATCAGCAGACAGCCAATAAGCTGTGCAAGGCGCACCCGAGTTCGTATCCTGAAGGAATGCTACCCGCAGGTTGAATTCTGCGACAGCCGTCTGTCTGCCTTCATTTTCTCCCCCACTGCGACAAAAATGGCC
The DNA here is from genome assembly GCA_002894705.1 of Aspergillus sp. ATCC 12892. Taxonomy (NCBI): domain Eukaryota; kingdom Fungi; phylum Ascomycota; class Eurotiomycetes; order Eurotiales; family Aspergillaceae; genus Aspergillus; species Aspergillus sp. ATCC 12892. Next base: position 828,170 of record NVQI01000077.1, on the reverse strand, counting down.
AGTCCGGCCGAAACGCAGTGCGAGCTATCTCCTCAAGCAAGAGCCTTTAGCTCCCTTTTGACGGGGTTCATCGGCTCGGTGATTACAGGCGCGACTCACGGGTATTCTGTTGCCTTCTTTACCGGTTGGATTTGTTTGTTTTCCCCGCTGAGGCTTCTTGGTGTGAGTATCTGGGCTGTTGCTGAAGCCATCCACGGGAATCGACTGGAAGGTGGCTATGCTTACCACGATTTCTGGGAGCGTCACCCCATCGGTGGGCTTCTCGGAGCTCCAAGCAGATCGGACTCCAACGAGTTTGACGCACCCTCGACGTCACCAGCTACTGCCCTTCGCTGGATGGGCTGGGTTTACAGGAATGTTTACACGCCGATGAGTCAAGTGCTCTGGCTCATGGGAAACTTCCAAAAAGCGTCTGGAGGGCTCAAGATTGCCAAGGCCTTTGGCATCTGCGTGACAGCTCTACCGTTCACCATCGACACTCAAGCCCGATTTGGAGATGAACTGGAGGAGCGATTCGGAAGATGGAGCCGCCAGTTATTCAGCCTGGTCAGCGCTTTCAGCTGCTTTTTCTTGACCATGTTGGCCATCCTACTCCTCCTTATCGGTACTATCCAGGTGGATGCCGGATGGATTTTGGTCTTGCACTACATGATATTTTCCGTTGTCGCCACGGCAATCTCCTTCGGTGCGAGGGTCCCCCGTGATCATCCGACGGGGATCAATACCTTCAAGGATATTACGAAAGGAATAGTAATGGGGTGTTATATGAGCATTGCGGTCGCTTTTCCAGCCCTCATTGTGTTCCTGCAAGAGCCGGATTCTCCAGGATCCGATGTCATCACTTATATTGGGTGTGAACCCCTCGCGCTTTGGCGAAAGTTTATTGCGATATTTCCGTGAAAGGGTCCTGTGCTGTATCCAGTTGAGCCCTATTCTCCGGTTTGTATCTGGTCTCCAATTGATCTCTACTTCCTCTAGGTCTCACTAGGCCCTATCCTCCAGCTGGGGGCTCTTCATTGGATCTAGGTTGTTCTTAATATAAGAGCCTTTAAGGCAGATATTATTTTCTTATAAGGTATCCTATTTCTGGTCGGTTAGTATCTTCCTGCAGTGACTACTTTTAACAATCAATTCATTGCTCGTCATCAATTGACTGTAGTTTCCACCACGTTGAACGCACTACACCTAGAGACATGAAGGAGCGTTAATTGTGAGCTGGCCGCAAAGTTTAACGCGAAGAAAATAATAGCGGGTGGTGAACAGCAACCCAGTTCAATTGATCTAAGTATTAAAAAGAGAGGGCGCAAATTGTTGTAAAAAGGTGCAGTAGGCAAGGAGGATATGGTTTAAGACTTATTGGCCTAAGGTAATATCTTCTCTATATAAACCTCAGATCATATATATTTTCTAATTTCCTGAAATCCGCCAGGTCTGTCACAAGAATGGCTTTCTGCTAGAACTAGTGATCTTTCCGGTCCGAGACATATACTCCGAACACATTGAGTGTTCCCGCATGGCTTAGATATCTCCCATGACCACTACGGGTTGTGGGCGTGGCGGAAAATCCCAACTAGGCCGTCAGATAGGTGAAGCCGGGGCTTGAGCATTGTAGTGTAAAGCATCCACCAGTCGTGCTCTACTAGTAGCATACAAATGTTGTGATCCATCGTGGGGCTTTGCTAAACCATGGCTTTGATCACAGTGGTGTCCAGTGCATCCAGTAGATATACACTGACTACCGACAGAAACATGTGGGATCAACTTGCGTATCCCGAAAACATGACAATGGATGAGAATGGCAACAATCGGCGTATATAGCCGGTGCAATTGTCGGAATGAACATTGTAAAGCGTAGCTCTAGGTTCAATGCTCTCAAGGTAGTTATTGGGAAGTTAGAAGGGGAACTATGATAGCCTATCACACGGTATGTTTAACATTTAATCTATCCCAGTTTAGTGTAGTTAGTTATGATCGGTGCTTAGGTAATGATTCAAGGGGCATAGCCTATGTACCTCAGTACGTTATCTTGTCTACACGCCTGATCTCGCTTTTGCGCTCAACTTCATAATGCAGCGAGCAGCGCGAAACACGTGGACGGTTTGTTTTCATGATGCTCACAAGGGCTTCACTACGTCTTTTCCCTCCAGTTCTTGCTATCAACAAATTTTCCGACGTTCTGATCCGAGAACCACAGCTGTGGCTCATCGAACAGTCATGTCGTCAACGCAGTAGACATGCATCCCGAGGGTGTTTCCCACCTCGGGATTTGAGTTACTTGACCAGTCCATCAGGCTTGACGAGGAGACACTGCCGACATACCAACCTGAGAAGTACTACCCGGTCAACCAGGGTGAGATAATCATCGGTATCAAACACTTGCCAAGATAGGGTATGGAGTAACGTCAACAGTGTGGCTTGCGAAGGATGTGATGTAGATGCAGTAGATATGCTTCAATCTGTCCAGGTAGTGACGAATCTGTTAACATACTGGAAAGCAGTGCCTCAACATATGTTGTTCTGAACGTTTACGTGACGGGCCAAGGCCGGGATCACGAGCGAGAAATGCGCATCTACAAGCAGATAAATCGGGTGTGAATAAAACACCCTGGCAGAAACGTCATTCGCAAACTCCTCAACCATTTTGATATCCAGGGCCCTCATGGTCGTCACGTCTGTCTTGTTCACCAGCCTCTTGGAACGAGTGCAGATGTTCTGGTGAAGATGTCTCCTGGGCACGTAATGACCCTTGATGACATGAAGCCAGGTATTCAACAGCTACTTATCGCCTTAGACTTCCTGCACTCGGAGTGCCATGTCATCCATACCGGTACTATACCCAATCACCCAGAAGACCTTATATTACAGGCCTAACACTATCGCAGATCTTCAGCTGAAGAACTTACTACTTCCCGGACCAGAGACAAGTTATGCTTCCCGATTTGAAGAAGCCGGAGTTACAGACCCATCCCCTAGAAAGGTGCTCAAAGACCGAACAATCTACAAGTCTTTGGGTTTCCTTCCAAAGGGTGGACTGCCGTCCTCGCAGATTTTGGGGAAGCTCGATTGGGCGACAAAGAGCACAATGCCGAACGTTTATAGAGCTCCAGAAGTGGTTTTGAGATCGAGTTGGGGTTATAAGGTGGATATATGCAGTATTGCCATGGTCGTGAGTGGAAATAGTCTGGCGTTTGCTTTAGTAGGAAATGCTAACATTTTTGTATATATAGGCCTGGGACATTGTTAGCTCTCGCACCCTGGTCAATGGCAAAAGCCCAGATGGCATATTCGATGACCGGGTCCATATGGCGGAATTGATTGCCCTGCTAGGCCCTCCACCACCCGAATTCCAGAAGCAGAGACACCTTAGTTCGGCGTTCTGGGAGGAGTCGGGCAACTGGAAGGAAGTAGCCCCGATTCCAGACATTACCCTTGAGAGCCTTGCTGAGAGGGTTGAAGGGGAAGACAAAGAAGGCTTCTTGCGGTGGCTCCGGATGGCTTTGCAGTGGAATCCCGAGAACCGACCGCCGGCGTTGGACCTCTTATACGATGAGTGGCTGATGTAGGGGCTAGGGAAGTGAAGCGAGAGACAACAAGTTAACAGTGAGGCCGAACGGAAGAAACAAGAGAGTTAAGAGATCCTAAAGTAGTTCGCCTCCACGGGGTAGAGGAATCGACACCCAATCAGATGCTCCAAGGTAGGCACAATATTGTCAACGAGAACACACGAAGAATCTCCATATTTGTCATACTCAACCGGCTCTGCAGTCATCTCGGTATGCAGAAGCACAAGAGAGTCCTGATGCCTCTAGACCGTGTCCAGGAGGCAGAAGGTTCTTAGTAAAGAACCCCTGTGATGTAAAACAGGTTCAACAACTGCATGCTCTGCAGGGGCTGCATCACCCTAATGTCTCATGTATTGGCTAAAATAAGCTAATTAATTCAAGAAGCTACTAGCACCATTTTGTGAGAAATTGGATTTTGGTCAAAGCAATATGTTAGGCAGGTAGGCAGGCGTCAATATGTTCCGGGGATCTTGATCGTAGAGCCCAGTAGCATCCTCCATATAGATCTAGCTAGGTACTTTTAGCGGTATGCATGGTATAGCGTGATAGCATCGACCTTTGACTACTTTTTCCTTGTGTAATTATGCATTCATGACACCATTAGCCCTCATATGGGGAAAGCATGAGGGAATACCATTGAATCGACACGTCCAAGCTCTTCTCTTCCTTTCCCTCTGTATCTGTGGGGCCACGGATACTACGCCAGGGTGCAAAAAAAAAAAAATCCTTCCCGTGTTAATTCCTGTGGAGCGATTCGCTTATTAGTCGGGAGTGGAACGATCAGAACCACTCTGCCAGTTGTAATCCTATTATCTTTTCCGTAAAAAGGAAATGAGATAGAACCACCCCACCTAGGATCAGCACCATCGGCCGATCCCTTTACCAAAGAGGATGCGCTAGTATGCAGCTTTCAGCTCGCTAAACACCCTCAGCCTCGATTACCCCGCCAACCCATTACCCCTCCAATTGCGACATTCTATCCATAGCTCAGTGATGGGCTAGAATCCCCCACCATATCAGAATACACAGCAATGAGCAAATGGGTACCGACCATGTGGCTGAGGATCGGAAGTCCCGTGACAAGGAAGAACTCCACCTGTTGGGATATAAAGAGAATACCTCTGTCACCTTGGTGGACTTCTTATTACCATCACTTCATACCCTTTAAACTATTCGAATCTCCCCAATCACCGTCTTAATCTTTTCACTATGGCCGGAAACTTCCACGCGTCTGCTCAGAATGTCCGTCTTGATGGGCCCGTCCTCATTGCTCGCCTTAGCAATGAGAATGGTGACTGGGCTGATGCCGATATCGATTTGAACGGCTACATTGGTAACGAAGACGGTATGTCGTGGTGTCCCCGTTATCTTAAAACGATGCAGCTTCTAACCAGGTTCGTTTGATTTAGGTCGCTTTGTGTGGGAGGGAGAAAACTGGTTTGGGACTGCTGAGGATGTCGAGTTAAGATTCGAGGGACCCGACAACGCGCCCATTCTCCGTGCCCTGCTGCGGGACAGGGAGGGACAGCTAGTGCCGGCGGATATTAACTTGGGTGAAAGGCTTAGCAACGTCGATGGCCACTTCGAATTCCAAATTGTAAGTTGCACCAACCTTGATATCTTGCGTCCTAATTACTAACAGTGATGTAGTAACTGTCCTGACTCCTGATATCTATATATGCTTTGGGATAGCCGGGCATGCCAGCATGAGAGGAAAGCCAAACTTTTCCTTAGGGTTATCGGAATAAATGACTCGCAAAGTTTACACAGTCCCTTGTATCCTTCTTTATAATTAGTAGCGTGGGTGCAATGATAAGATGCGGAGGGTATAGTACGGCTGGTAGTAGCTAGAGTAACTTATGCAGCTATGAGTTTGAGGGACTCAATAAATGTAATGAGATCTGGAATAGTGAAAGTTAGTATATCACAAAGCGTCCTACGATATAGATGCCCATAGGGTAGAATGTCAACGTTGAAGTTGAACCTCCACACCATTATCATTTGTTGTCTCTTAAAGCAAGGCTAATGCACAATTACCCTATGATGGTCTTTTAGGTAAGGCTTTCATCACTTGACCCCTGGATTAGGTGCCGATCGTTTCCTCTGCCTTTAACGTTCTCTAGAGGCAAAGCAAGCATGCCTTTACCCACCACCTTCCGATCCCCTCGAAAATATATGTATAAAATGATAATAAGGGATAATATAATATAGTGCATCAGGTACAATTCATTGCAAGAATACACAATCTATTGGCCCACGGCTTGATATCCACGATGCCCCCAGTCGCTTTGCCTCCATCGATTCTTATAGTCTTCCATCTCGATGGGCTTCGCCGTACTCGACGGACCTTCGGCGAGGCCGCGCTCCAGACGACCTTTGCGACGTTGCCGGACGCACCACATTGCGATTCCGGCCACGATGAGCACCCCGGCAGCGGCAGCACCGCAGTACACGCCAATATGGGCCGCCTTGCCCAGGTCATCCCATTTCTGAGCGAGGGTCTTGGCCGGCTTCTTATTGATCTCCGTTTTGGCGGTTGAATTTCCACTGCAGTATCGATCAGTCATCCAAAGTTGCCAGAGACAAGGGAGGGAAGCCAGGAAGATCGCACCTGACGACATTGATGCTGTCGTATGAGCCCGAGTTGCCTGAATATGTATACTCTTTTCCCGAGTGAAAGTCCTGGACACGAATCCTCTGCACCGTCATCGTGAAGGGGAGATTGGTCCAGTTCACCAGACCGCCGCCCCACTCGATATTTCCAATCGACTGGGACGGAATGCCCACCGGCCAATTGCTAACTTTGACTCGGCACGGAGTTTGTGGGTAATTCTTGCCATAGACGGTCAGGGGTTCCGAGTAGTTGACCGTGCGCACCAGTTCGTTGTCAATCCACCATTCCAGGCGATCCTTGTCCCAGTACGACGTGTAGTTGTGGAATTCGGTATCGGCGTTGGCCACGGCATGGTATCCACCGCGGTCACTCGTGGTTGTGTTTCCCTTTCCAAAGAAGTCGGATTGCACCTGACTGGTGTTGTATCCAACCCATTCCCAGTCGATCTCATCCAGATCGTCCGACTGGAGAATCACACTGCTGATGATGCCGGCGCCCTTGGCCATCTTGACGTGTGCCTCCATCACCCCGAAGAAAATGTAGAAGTTAGATTGTAATAGCGTAGATCCATTCTCGGTCTTGATCGAAAACTCCGCCCCTTCCGAAGTGTATGTCGGGACCCCGGTGGTCATATTCCACAGCTTCTCATCCAGCGTGGAGTTGAACCACCAGGTATGCTCTGTCCCCAACGCCGGGTCCGCGGGACATGTCGCGTTCAGCGGGTTGCATTCAGTCTGCTCGTCGGCAACCGCAATCCTGGCCAGGGCACTCAGGATGCCGACATACCGAAAGGGGCGCATGAAAGCGTTGCTGTCGTAGTGGTACGGCTGGGTGTCCCCTCGGCGGGCGATTTTGCGAAGACTGCCTGTTTCAGATGTGATGGTAATGCGCAAGACCTAGTAGCGGCGTAGGAATTGTGGGTGGAATGGTTCATGGCGTATGACGAGGCGGCGGCCATGCTGGGGTTATACGCCAGGAGAAAAAACGTGGTAACGGCACGCTATCCCCTTGAGGACCGCAAAAAGGGGCAAAGAGGATACCCATCGCCAATCAGGCTACGTGCAGTTATCCTGCTTTAGTGGGAGCCGAGCTATCGGCTTTTCACGCGTGGAGCCCATGGCGCTATTTATAACGGATCGGAGAAATCGAACTGTGGAAGCTCCCAATTGCCGTGGTGTTTGTTGAGAATTCCCACCTCACAGAAATGATGAGGAGCCGCTTCCAGCATCATGCCAAATTGGACAGTTTCATGTTCGATTGATGTGAAGAAAGCACCGCAGGACTGATCTCTGTAAACTGCTGCCTGGCTTGAGTCCACCAAAATTATTGCAAGATGTGGAGCCGGGTGTACGACGCCGTTAGTCCTATCTAAGCCTAGGGCCCAAAGCTTGTCGGCACTCGGATAAAAGCAGTCTAGCCTTTCTGGGTAAGGTGCGGCATTGTTCGGGGTAATTCCGTGGACACGGAGTTAACATTCAATGACCTCATCCCCTTGTATCCTCAGGGACCAAGTGGTTCATTGTTAGCACAGAAGCTTCTTAGCTTTCAATATTAGTGGTATACTTACTCCCTTCTCGCACACACCACTGGTGACGAGCGCAAAAATGATATCGAAACTGGCCTTCCTGGAACGAAAATACCTATCAGAGCGGCCAACCTCCTCCCGTATCTTGTTTGTGATGCATACAATTCTCCTAAATTAAGGTTCAGGTACAGATCAAACTCAGCTTTGTTTACTTCCTCATCTCATTGGTTATTGTTGCGTTGATCAACAGGATACGTAGGTCCATCACACAAACGCTATTCAGTACGCAATGCTTGCAAGTGAAACCTCTTCTGATATATCCATTTTCTTTTTCCCTAGTTCAAAGGCCAAGTGATACCTGACTATTGATATGAATATCCCGGATCAGCCGTACTTTCCGAACCATTTTAAAATATCTATCTAAAATTAGGAAATATTCCCCATTTGCAAAACTGGGTTTTCAAATTGAGTTTCTTGCTAGCACTCACAATGTAATGACCCTCGTGAATTAAAGGAGTAGTATATGATAGGCAGCCTACCAATAGGAAGTAATACGATAGCAGATGGGAAACAAGATTGGCGGAGTGATAGTAATAATGGAGCGGTTAATCTAAGTTCTGATTATCAACAACTTCATATCTGGTATGTCCCATTCCTGCACTTCTGTTGGGGACGGTTAGGATTCAGTATCTTTGAATACTGCGGTCCTATCCTCCAGCTTCCACAATTCGACTTATTATGACTGTCCACTCAACTCATGTCGAAAAACATTAGGCCGCGCGACTGCCCACAGGTCCGTCCGCTGCTGCGATGATTGGCGGCGGCTTCTCGATATTTCGACGGAAGATATGGCGCTTGATGAAATAAGGAAGCCACACGGTCAACTCGTGGTGGATGAAGTCCTTCGTTGGGACCGAAAACACCTCTGCAAAACATATGAGACAAGGCGATACGTGTGGGGCGAGGTTTCACTTACGATCCAACTCCTCAAGAGTCAACTGCTTGGTCTCCCTGACGAAGCAGAATATCATAAACCAAGCGATAAGGTTGAGTCCGGCGTAGAAACCAACTTGAGCTAAGAGTCAGCGAATTGCGCCGCGGTAGAGTCCAGCAATGTTCACTTACAAGCGCCGGTTGGAGTCATGACGGTCCTCATCCGAGGGAAGGTGAGACTGAGAACACCCGCTACACATGCCTTTGTTAGGAGAATTCCTCTACAATGAAGACCGGAAACACTCACCAAAGGTGTTGTTGATGCAAACAGCCCAAGCCATTCCTTGCTCTCGCTGAATGGTGGGAAACACCTCGGCAGAGTACTGGAAAGCAACGGGTCCTTCACCCAACGAATAGCAGATCGTGAAGAGGTAAACAAATCTAGTTGAGGAGTAATTAGCCAGGATTCAAAGCTGCAAATATAGAGGGAAAACATACAGAACAACGGGTCCGATTTTCTCCCCTCTACTACCATCCTGTTTCAGAAGCGACAGACCACCAGCCAATAAGAAGATACACATTAAGGGGAAGGTCTTCATAGATAGGAGAGTCAGCTAGGTTCTTCAACCAGGGTAGGGATTACTCACAGCCAACGTCAGGGTTCGTCGACCTTTGGTGTCAATGAGGAAGAGAGTAGGGATAGTGGACACAACCTGAATAGCGCCGTAGCCAAGAGATGCGTACAAGGCCTGCGTAGGGGTGTAGCCGACGTCTTCGAAGATCGTTGAGCTGTAGAAAGAGATGACTGCAGGGGGTTAGGGGGAATCACACACCGACCACGGATGGTGACTTACTGTTAATGCCGCACATTTGCTGGGCAAGCATGACGGTTGAGGCACCGTAGTTAGCGCGCCTAATCCTCGGCACGGCGAAACAGTCCCACATACGCGCGAAGTAGCCAGCGCCGCGGGCTTCCTTGAGCTCCTCTTCGTAGATAATCCACGAATAGTAGAAGTCCCTTGCGGCGATGATAGGATGAGCTCGCAAGCGCAGCATGGATCGGAATCCTGATGCATACTTCCCATGCTTCATGAGCCAACGTGGGGACTCGGGACAGAAAAAGATACCCGCGCCGAGAATGAAAGACGGGATGAATGCCGAACCTAGTTGGAGACGCCAAGAGATACGTCCCGTGTCTTTCACGATTACATTGGCGCAGAAGCCCAAGAAAATACCTGCAGCAACCATTAGCCCATGTCACGAGACAGCTGACCGAAGATCACTCACCCGCTACTACCCACAGTTGCCAGAACATGACCAGAGCACCTCGAATTCGAGCCGGGGCCATCTCGGCGGAGTAGATGGGCACCGTAGCATTCTTTGCACCGATTCCAATTCCCATGACGAATCGCGCGGCGAAAAGTCCCTGCCATGATTTGGCAAAGGCCGAGCCGATTGGGGTGGCCGTCAGACAGCAAGCCGTGACAAAAATCTCTCCTCGTCGGCCTAAGTAGTGGTTCAGTGGATCGACGATAAAGGCACCACTGTGTCCCAGGTCAATCGTCAGTGTGGGAACCCACATATCAAGATTCCCAGCATACTCACATAAGACCAGCAGTCAAGAAGATGATCGCATTGATAACTCCCACGATCCATTCAGCTCTCGGTGTTCCAACCAGGCCAAATTCCTGCGGGAAGGACAGGTTGGCACCGTTCGATCCCGTCTGATCCCAGCCCTGGGTAGCGGCTCCGATGGCGCACAAAGCGATTGAGTACCAGAGCATAAAGGGGCCGTGCCATTTGTGATCGCGCTCATATATGAGGGCGGCGCGCTCATCCTCAGTGAGGTCAGTAATCATCTCGAAGCGTTGGGGTTCCCGCGCGACCAGAGCGGCACGACCAAACAGATCTGCGTGCTCCGCCATCTGGTGCGACTCGGCGAAAGCTCGGGCATCGAGAACAGCCTGCTCTGGAGAGCTGCGCTGTAAGAGTAAACCAGGTCAGCATCCCAGGTCGACCCGACCATCTTCAGTTGTGAAAGCTCACCGTCAGCGGATTCTCAACAAGATTGAGAGCAAAGGACTCGCGGCGGTCAGCGGGGTCCGCCAGTCCTGACTTTGTCGCCTGAGTCAGGGTCTCATTGTGTGCAGTCACCCCGAGGGATGTCTTTTCGTCCATGGTGGTTGAAAGGGTTCAGGGTAGAGCTTGGGAGAGATTGGACGCGATGAGTCTTCACTCCGGACTCCTTCCTGGGGTTTTATTTCTCGGTCATGGAGCCCCCTCGGAGGGGACCCCGTGGGGATGACCTTAAATCTTTAAATCCTGTAACCGGTCATGGCGCGATACTTCCAACGCCCCGTGGGGAGAGATCCTAGCGTAGTGGCTCGGCGGGTCATCCAGCGTCAGGCCGACAACAAATTAGGGTAAGCCGCGGCTGGTGACTGGTCGCGTGGTTGCAAAATTGACCCACCGGGCAGGCGGTCAAAGCGGAAGGTTGAAAGAAAAAAGAACGACTCATCACTCCACAGCCCTAGAATCAAGACTCGCATAAGACTTGTGGGGTTTCCTGGCAACGTCTTGTCACAATCTTGGTAGTCAGTAGCGCCTCTCGGAAGCCCAGATGGTTCCTTCGGTGTTGATACATGGTTAGACCACTCCAAACCTACCTCGTCATTCTCACAGGAATCATGATACGAGCGGCAGCACCAAATCCGACAGCCGGCCGCCACCAGCCGTCCCGAATGCAACCTTTGTGGTCAATGTGGCTGCTGGGGGAACCTATGAAAAGTCAGATCCCGAGTCAGACCATGCCTCTATTGACCTTAGGTGAGAGACGGTCCTTCCACTAATCACAAATGAGATTCCCGGGCATTTCCCAGATGCGGGCGACTAGCGCAGCCACCAACGCGGCTTTGTTCTTTACTGGTGTCTTCGGGATGGCCTCAGCAACTTTGATTAGCTGCTTGGCAACTTTCCTGCACTAGGATTTGCCAACTCAAATGCCACGCGAACTCGCCATGCCAGAGAGTCTTCGAACCTGCCAGAAATATCCAAATTGCGCTAAGCATACGGTGCTTTTCTCCACGTTCTTTGTGACTAACGGGGCACACTTTCAGACAACCTTTTTCTTTTGTTTCTCTCCTTTGTCCGTAGAATACTATTTCCCATAGGAAGAACGATGCATGACAAGTCGGTCATTGTCGAAGCCAGCCTTCAAAAGGCTCATCCATGGGTCCGAACAGGGCGCCTTGTCAGATACTAGTGGTTGCGTCAGTGCTACCCTTGTTGAATTTCTTCTGTCAGCCTGCTGGTGTTTCACCTAGGCTCACGCCGTGTTTGCCCAATTTTTGCTTTTGCCGATCAGTATCCTTAATCGCCTTAGCCAGTTCGGGATTTATCCAAACGAAATAGCTGTGCGGTGGGTATTAATACGACTAGCCAAGGCATGTAGTTTTGCTGTGAATCCTTTGCACCGTTAATTGGGCCTCTCCCAAATCCCTCACCTCGCTCTGTCTTATGGCAGTTTGAAACCAGTCAGAACAAGACGGGAAAAAGACTTTCCCCGGTCCCTACTGCCACCTGGCGAAGGAGAGAAAAATACAAACTACCCTGGAGACAAACAAAAATGGGGCGCAGCGACCCAGACGCCATGGCTTCCATGACGGGTGATTTCTCTATCTCTTTTCCTTTGTTCATAGTCTGGACTCTGAATTTTTTCGGTCCCTTGTTCTATTCCGGCAACCTGAACGGAATGAGGTGCCTTTTCCCCAGGTTCTTCGGCTTTGGTTCAACTTGGAGTGCGACGCCTAACACATCCCACGGTTGCTTATGATGCACACCTAGCCAGCGAGGTCGACGGAGCTGATATCGTTAATGCGCGCTCGCGCGATCTCCATAAAAAAATGCAAGAAAGAGAACTGCGAAATACTATCTAGCATCTTGTAATTGCTAGTTGAGCGGTATCCTGTGACATTTCAGTGTTGTCGCAACTCAAGTTAGCCCACCGCAGTACCGACGATGCGGCATGAAAATAAGACGAAGCCGACCCAACAGCTGGCAATCAGTTTCCGAACTCCCTCACCATCCAATCGCACTTGTCGCTCATATATGTTAAGTAGCCGCAGTGGACTTCCTCAAATTCTCGTTCACTCGGTAGTTCATTATTTGTGGTTCATACGAGGTCTCGAGATGCTGGACAATGTCATGGAACGAAGCATCCCAAAGCTAGGCAACCCTGACATCATACAGATGCATGCGCACATCAGCTATTTTGTGTCTGGTCATGGCAGATGCCATGTCATGGAGGCGTGCCTTTCGTCAATAAATTTGCCCTTGAGTGGGTTCGTAGATCACAAGTCTTGCGCACTGCAATCTGTAGTCCACGCAGGGTCATAGCATTAGAGGCGCCCAGAATTTTGATGCCTACATGTCGGATTGCTATTGTAACTGACTTCCAGGGCTATACTATACTACTTAGTGTCAGCTCAAGGACCTGCCAAACACATGCGCTGCAATTTAATCACATGACCTTCAATAAACCAATGACGTCATGGTCAATTCTAAGCCAATCAAAACCTCTGAGCTGCGAACCAATCAGAATTAAGAAGGTGAAAACACGTCCAGTATATTGCTAGCTCCGCTGCGCAATCAATGGGCGTGGGGGAGCTATATCTAAAGTATCTAGACAGTGACCCGTTAAGAGTGTCTCCAAGCAAGGCTCTGGGTAAGGATTGAGAAAGCAAATAAGACGTCCAGTGTTTCGTGAAGTCCAGAAGAATTCCAGTCACTGGTGAGAGCACCTTCCTGATTGGGCAATCGCACTCATGATCATGTGACTGTATGCCTTAGGGTGTTTGCTTGATCTAGTTGCCCCGGCAATTATCGATCCAACGATGTGATTCCCGCCTTCACGATAACAAAGAAGCCCTTACCATGACAAGGCATAGCTATTCAACTGTAGAAGAATATTATTTTGGCTTCTGGAAGTAAGGGTTCCGTTCCTTTTTCCTTTGTCTTTGCCCTTGGTCCTTGTTTTGTCTCCCTTTCTGGTGACATCAACCTAATGTAGTATTCGGTATTTACGTCGGGTAAATGCCATCATGGTTGATATATATTGGTTACCGCTCTGCTTGCAACCAATACTGAGTTCATCACTATCAGTAGCTCAACTCCCTTTGTATATACTTGCAATCGCTGGCGATGATCATCTATCTAATCCGTGTCATGGGCGGATCGGCATCTCATTACTACTCAACGCAGGATCAATAGGTCGAGTGCTGCCCGGAGTTCAAAGTAGTATGATGAATTGTGGAGATTCATTCAACAGTTAATCTCAATCATGCCAAGATCGACCGTGCGTTCTTCCGAGAGATCGTTACCAGAATAGGTTCCTGAAGCCGACTCTGCTTTAATCTCCGAAATTGCTCTTCTTCTACAGAGGGCATATAATCCATCCTAAGATGAGCGGTGTTGGACACGTTCAACTGAGCAACCAGGGTGATAACAGTCCTTAAGTCCTACCCAGCAGAACAATGCGCATTATACCTACTCTATCCCTACTCTCTATAGCGGCAGACCGGGTTGTAGGCCTTGCAACCAGAGAGCTTTTCCACTTCTCTACATCGATTGATATTGAGAACAGCGCCCTCCGGCCAGATGGCAGTCTTCTTCTCACCACCTTTGATCAAGGTCGTCTCTATACCCTCAAACCCTCCGTGCTAAGTCCTGAAGCGGAGCTTGTCGCAGCTCTTCCTGGCGCGACCGCCCTCTGCGGTATTGCAGCGATCGACACCGACAAGTTTGCCGTCATAGGTGGCATTCGGGGGAACTACAGCTACATCAATGAAACCATATACACGGTGGATTTCAACGCCAACCCTACCAACCCAACTATTGAAGTGGTCTCTCAGATTCCGAATGCCATTATGCTGAATGGTATGGCCGCCTTACCTGCACATCCGCACGTGGTCCTGGCCGGGGACGCACGGCTCGGGGCTGTTTTCCGTATCGACACAGATACAGGGAACGCAGAGATTGCCTTCACAGATCCCTTGCTTACCGCACCTTCCAATGCATCCACCCCAATTGGTGTGAACGGGCTGAAGATTGCGGGCCGATATATGTACTTTACTAACACCGCAAGGGAGATCTTTGCGCGGGTACCCATTGATGGCTTTGGACAAAAGACGGGTGAGATCGAGGTGATTGCGGCGCTCAATAATGCCGACCTATATAACTGGGATGATTTCGTGGTTCTCGAAGATCTTAATGTGGCGTACCTTGCGCAGCCGGATAATGCCATAGCCCGGGTTTCACTGGATGGAGAGCAAAATATTATTGTTGGAGGAGGAGATGATGGTACGACGCTGGTAGGAACTACATCGCTGGCAATCACACAGGATGGAAAGACTCTCTATGCCACAACTCGAGGGGGCACCGTGGATGGATCTATGTATGGTGGGCAGGTTGTTCGGGTTCAGCTATCAGGGGATGGATAACACAGGCATGCTATAACTGCTGAAAGATTGTTGGATGGATGATGGGTTTCGCTTAGCATTATAGGCTGCAGTATGCCAAATTAGCTGTTTTGGACGGCTATCTACATAGCATACTCCATATCATGCACCGGGATTGTGGCTTCTAATATAGACGAGTGATTTTACCCCTGTTGTTCAAGTACAGTTATACGGCTATCAATATGCCATAAGGTAAATCTTGTCGGCATCAGAGGACGAGTTTGTTAGTATCACTTCCGTGTGGGGTCATTTGAAGTAAACTATTGGCTTTGGGACATGCGACAAGGTAGGAGTCCTTGGGCAACTGTAGTCAAGGGCATTAGTCTCTCCAGAGGAGGAATTGTACGGTCCTCACTCTGATTTTATGATATTGAATCAGACTTCTTGAATCCCCCCCGCGAAGAGTTGGTTAAAAGGTACAGCATTCTTATCGTGCATCTTCGCCGCCGTCTCAGTCCCGGCCGCGGGCACTCGGACCGCAAAGCTCTTGCCCGGAGCCGGTCGTTGGCCATCGGGGAGTGGATACAGATACGGGACGTACTCGGGCATCAAGCCGAGTTGTATGAGTACGGTCGCCTGGTCCCATGTGTTGTGTTCTGGATAGAGTTAGCCTCCTCGAATATTGACCACTGCCATGAAGGGGATCTCCAGTTGGCAGCCTGTTGGGGGAATTCCAGGAATTCTACTCGAACAAATTAGCCTGGCGGGGGGCTAAATGAAGGCAAACGGCCGACCTTGGGGATCGTGGAAGAGAAGAGGAATAATAACACTCACAGCCAGTTGATTTTGGAGTTATGAGTAAACCTCATGATAAACTTATCCACGACACAGTCGATGCCAATAGTCCGACTGATCAGCTCGCTTTTGGTGTCCGGTCTATATACTGTTGACAGATCATATATGCACCACCTACTCAGCTTCTCCCATTCCCAGCCTCTAACAAGCCGCCACATCAACAGTCACGCCCCGCCCGTACCTCACCAAAAACGATTCAATACCTAGCAAGCCCTAGACATCAGAATACTATTTTTTCTACGCTCATAAACCCATAGCCCGCTACATCAAGAATACATCTCCTTTACGGGTAATACATCTTTCAAGCTATAATGCCCTCTGACCTGTACAAATCGCTCCCACTGAAACCTAACGCTACTCGCATGGTTCGCCTCCTCCCAGACAAGGACCCGAGCGCCGAGATAAGATGCGAATTATTCACCTACGACCTCACAGAGGTAGAGGGTGGAAAGCACCTTTATGAAGCACTTTCCTATGTCTGGTCCGGCGATCAAGAGGGTAGTGCTGAAAAGCACAAGGAAATCAAATTACATGGCCATACTGTCGTCATCACAGCGAACCTGCATGCAGCCTTGGTCAACCTTCGAGACCATCAGCTTGAGAGGGTGTTGTGGGTTGATGCAATCTGCATCAACCAAGACGATATTGATGAGAAAAACAAGCAGATCCCACTTATGCGGACGATCTATGCGCAAGCTGACCGTGTTATTATCTGGCTTGGAGAGGCATTTGAAGATGGCGATAAAGCACTTGAAATCATTCGCAATCTCGCAGAGAAGAAATTCATGATTGGTAACGATTCGGATACTAAGCTGTTCGAGTCCCGTAGTGAGCCATGTCTAAAGTTGCTACGGCGAAAGTGGTTTCGTCGTATCTGGGTAGGTCTGCTTGTAGCTTCCTATGAGAATTTACTGACATCCTAAGATAGGTACTCCAAGAAGCTGGTGTTGCTCGGTCGATTGAGATTATGTGCGGCTCTGTCCAAATAAATGGGTACACATTCTGTGAAGGACTCGGTCAATTAGGAATCCCTTCTTCACTGGGACACATACACCCAGTTGTTTATCTGATTAGAGGCGCACAGTTTCGGCCAAGAAATGCGCCCAAGTTACGGGGAAGCTTATGTATTGGTGAGCTGATTGGCATGTATCGTTACCACCTAGCTTCCACAAGCCATGATAAAGTATATGCATTGCTAGGACTAGCTGCTGATGACCCCAACGCACCTGACTTGAAACCGGACTACAACGTCCCATGGTATGAAGTTTTCAGGAATACCATTCAGTATATTCTCTCAGGCGAAGGCATTGTGGAGACTTATCCTGAAAAGGACATCGCAATCATCCAGACCAAATGTTGGATTTTGGGCTGCATTGACTCCGTTGAGAACATTAATGAAAATAACCGACAGAGGCTCAATATCCTCTTCAATGATTCTCCAGAGTCATCTGTCTTTCAAAATGAATGGGGCCCTGAATGGATGATTCAAGCTTCAGCAGAACATATTCAAAGTAGTGATATCCTATGTCTTTTACGAGGAAATTCGAATCCATCCATTATCAGACTATCAAAGGATCACTTTACAATAATCAATATTGCAATAACGCCCCAGAAATTTGTATATAATGACAATCCAGATGCGGAATCCTTTCGAAAAATGGACCCAAGGAAATGTCCGCCGTATGATATTACACTTACATGGGCGATACCCGTGTCTGACACCGAAAATAACGTTCGCCCCAGAGATCCAATGGAGCTCATTCAGATTGCACGTCAATACCAAAAAGAAAGTCCGGAAACACAGAAAGGATCGACTGATCTGAGGGTCATTATTGATGGCATTGCATTACAGTTAGCCAAAGCAGGAGAGTCAGGCCCGATGGAAAATTTAGTGGCTCAAATGGGAGCGGCCATACCACTTTCTGAGCAAGTGGTCAAAGCAGCGGTAGGAAATAGGAGCCGTTCCGGACCAGAGATCGTGGAGCTGCTTTTCGAGTTCCACGAGAATGTACCAGTTACTGAAGAAGTGGTCCAAGCAGTGGCAGGGAACAACAGTTCCTATGCACATTATATAATGGAAATGCTTTTCGAGTATCAGGATAATATACCAGTTACTGAAGAACTGGTCAGAATAGTGGCAGGGAATGAAGGGTACTCTGCAAAAGACATTATGCGAGTCCTTTTTAAACATCAAGATGATATACTGATTAATGAAGAAATGGTGACAGCAATGGTACAGACAGAGTTACCTGATAGATACGAAATTGTCATGGGGATGCTTTTTAAGCATCAAGAAATGATTAGGAAGCCAGGATGGAAAGAGAAATTCCAAAGCACAGCAAGGAAGTTTCGGCAGGAAGGTTTGTCGATTTTGTCGACAAAGCACCACAGGAAGTGAGCTAAAGGCATTTATGAATAGAATGAAAAATTGTGCAAACCAGCTGATGTCCTCGTTCCTAAAGATCCTTTATTCTCTTGGCTGGTAGCTCGACTCATTGTCTTGGGATGGCCCGTACTATGAAAAGTTAGGAAATAGAATACTGTATTCAATACACAATTTATAATGGAGGACGAGCTATTCAGAATAAAGGTTTATGGCAATTAAATATGGATAGATAGGTAAGCTGATTGAATTAACCCACTTTAGCATAGAAGGAGGATTTCACGCAAAAATGTCATAGAGCATGTTGACATCTCTTATATACAACGCAACCATTGCTCTGACAAGATAAACTAGACCGCGAAGGGCCCCTTGGCCGCAAACACCGCCGCTAGCGACGTGCCCACTAACGACTCGAATATCTGGGAATCTGTGGCGCCCTCCAATACGAACAGCAAGACCTGACTGTTTGTTACGCACCGTCGAGTCAGTACTGGCTCCAAGCAGGACACCCATACTGGCCGCTGAAAACTCGCCGCTTACCACAGGAATATCTCCTTCACAACCACTGGCTAATGTCTTCATACTATCTACCGCAATGGGACCCGGGACTGCGACAAAGCCGCTCGCAAGCCAGTGGAGCACCTTCCATGCAGCCGGCGAGGGCGCGCGGCAGGCCAGGCCGGCCATGAGCGTGTGCAGTGACCCTTCCGATTTCCGTGTCTGGCGCTCTGCAGGAGACAGTCTGCCTCGGATGGTTCAACGGCAATGAACCGTGGTATTTCGGATGGGTGATTATCGTGAAGGCGAGTGTAGAAGCCCTGGAAGATGGCTGCGGCAATACTGCCAACACCTCCGCAGATAAAGGACGTGGGTGATATGGACTAACACGGGAATCGCGATCAGTCCCTCCTCCTCCACGACAACCATGTAGGCATTCATAACATGCTGTGGGATGTCATTATCAAAGTCGGACCAAGATGTGCTGCTCACGAAAAACCAGTTATTCATGCGGGCGTCCTCTCTTGCACGGGAAACAGAGGCTTTATATTCCCCATTAACTCGAATCACCACTGCGCCTAGCTCTTTCATTATGTCTTGCGCGGCCTTCACTGACGTGGCTGTGGATATAGACGACGCACCGGCAGCCAAACAGCTGGGCGCCATATGCCAGTCCACGACCCTGGTCACCGTCGGACGCAACCCACACAGTTACACTCTTGGTAATGTCGCGATATTTAAAAGTACGCAGCTCGGCTGGTGACGGCCGAACTCCTGTCCTCGTATGAATTTCGTCTGCGAGGAACTCATAGACCGCATACGGGGCACCTAGGGCCTTGAAGGAGCCGAGATCAGCGCCAAAGTGCTTGCTTTCATGCTTGACAAAGACCTGGTTTATACCCAGTTTTTGCGCAAGACCGGGGAGTGTCCGGAGCGGGTGTGGGGTTTATTCATGCCAAGTGCGAATTTCAGCGACGGCGGTTGTCCACCTGGGGAGATTCTTCATGCACACGGCGGCCTCCGTTTGGGCATGGATACTGAAACGGGAAGCGTTGGAGTGGTGGATGAAGGCCATTTTGAGGTTCGAGTACGGTAGCTAAATGGGCAGGCGCAGGGATATTATTTGAGTAGGAATGATTTATATCACGTTTGATACGAGCTTCTAGTTGTACATAGATCAATACTGATAGTGGTATTTGAATACTCATCGTTTTGGCTCCAAGGCCGAAAGTGACCCATATAAAAGGCCCACAGTTTCCATCTAGCTTCTGGCACTTCCACTTCGCTGACTCACCTTGGATAAGATTCTCAGCGTTATTCAAATCATGGAGCACGCCACAGACTCTTGGATCGACGGCTTGTTTGTCACATTCTATTTCTTCTTCACACATTATCTGTTCTCATCCCTGACCATCCTGGCAATTTCGAGCATTTAGGAGGGACAAGACAACCAGAGTGACCGTGACTCATTTGAAGAAGCCTCATGACTTCTGGCTGAGCTCAAAGACGCCGGGAACTGTGTCGCCCAGGAGTATTGCCACCACGTTGAGCTCATTGAAGCTGCCTTGGCCGCCCATGCAAAGCGCACGATGCTATCAGATAGATTAGATGTCCCTACCAATGCAGCCTTGCCAACATCTTAGCTGCCCGTAATTCTGTCGCGTGGGGGTAACCTGTGAGCCGATTCATCTCTTGAACAGCTACTATCTTAGCCGGCTCTCGACATGCAGTTTTTCGAAGACGCTGTCTCAGAGAGTTGGTCGCCAGGGCGCTACGGGCCTGACTTCTGTAATATAGGTTGAGATGCGAGCGTACTTTTGACTCTATTCAAGAAGATCTTGAAATTGCTCTAGTTACCCTTCTTCTTGACCTCGGTCGTTGGGCTGTGCAGCTGGCGATGGTTTTACCATCTATAGCACGTAGCGTTTATTCCACAAATATGCTATCAATGCAACAACTAGATTTCACATAGATGAATGGTATCATCAAAGACGATTACTAGCAAAACATTCACAAAATAAACTATGTATATTTCCCTAGGTGGGCCCGGCCGCTAGACATTTCGCCGAACCAACTTAAACTTCCCAGGGCTCCAACTCTTCTCCGTTTCTTTGTCCTCTGAAAGAAAGAATGAGAAAATGTTGAACAAGGAGAAACATGAGAAGCAAAAGACGCCAACTTAGGGTAACAAGGGGGTCAGTGCCCAAGGCCAAAAGTGTCATCGCCTTAGAGTTTAGGCGCCAAAGCAATAAATATTATGTAGCCCTTCACCCTACTGGACTCTACATTGAGTAAGAACTATTCTTTTTAGCTCAAGATCCAAGAGGATTCTATGTTAATTCAGTTTGTCTTTGCGCGAAGCCATGCAACAAAAGGGGCAAAGAATTGAGTCTTTCTCAATTCGGAACGTTCGCAAAAAGACAAAAGAGCACGATCCCGCCGAGCCTCGGTGGTTCCAGTCGCACGTAGTAATTTGGCTTGATCAACAGGGCAGATGTAAGGTGGCTGTCTGGCGTCTTCTTGGATCGAGCCAGTGCCTTGCATACAACAAGCGTAGTATACACAATGATCAATGCCGAAACAATGGCCAAGCTCATGGCTAGCTGTGCGACACATTCGACCAAGCCATAGCGCAGCCAGCGATTCCTGTGTCCAGTCCAAGGATGCCAGGGAACGAGCGACAGAAAAAGCCATGTCTAGGGGCGCTGGGGATGGTTCATTTTGAGCACTTGGCTCCTGGCTTGCATGTGCTTTTGCTGAGTGAGACTTTTTCTGGCGTTTTGTCTTGGGCTCAGAAGTAGAGCAACATGTGGACATATACTCCGCACAATGTGACAGGGGCCAGGCGTGGAGACGGTCAACGGAGTGGAAAGCATCTAGATCTGGATTATATCGTGCGTTTGACACCACTGCTACTCGGCTTCCACCATATGCACGACCGCAGACGAATGTGTCTTCATCATCCTCGTACAGATCATGATCCGTTAGGAGTAGAAGCGCATAGGCGTCTTTGGGGAGCATGCTGATTGCAGCATCAAGAAGATCGTCAAGGTTTAGCTGTCTAGAGTATACGCCATCAGGACATGCTCGAGTGCGTATACCCACGCATTCGTCTGCTATCCTTAGTCCGACATATTGAGGGTCTCGCTGGGATCTTTTTGATTTTTTTGGCTCTTCCCATGACATGAACTCTAGCGGTGACTGGGTCAGAGCTTTGACTGGCAAACCACGATAGAATGCTGCCAAATAATCGCGAATATCCAGGAGCTTCGGTGTGTGGACTCGTGGCGTCTCCCCAACATCACGAGGCATGCTCCAGGATTTCATAAAGCTAACTTCATCGCCCACAAGCGGTGCAGGCACTACATACACTGTTCTGCGTTTCCCAGTAACTGGGTTTCGGTCTTCATCACGAAACCATTGTCGATAGCTCTGTGGAGGGTACTCAGGATCCTCTGCAAGGTCATCACCGGGGAGAACCAGGGGGGGAGGAAATGTTTCAGGATTATCGAACATATATTCCTCCTCTGGGAGCAGGGCTTCTGTGGGTTCCGCTGCGGCCAGTCTTTCTCCTTTATCAGGTCTTTGAAACCCCGCCGTTCTAGCGTGAGGGGAAGATGTGTAGCAGATGGACGAGTGAGTGCAAGCCGACGACATGGCTCAGATTTTTCGCAAGATAGAGCGTTGGCTCTAAGTACATGTAGTGAACAGATAGCTGTCAGCGCACCACACACCTCGTAAATCTGCGGCTCTTTGGTGGGTCCCGCAATCCCCTTCTTTAATGCCCCACTCACGGCTTGATGTCAACCTAAAGGGAAAGATAGTGCCGTAGGGTTGGATTCTGTTATGACTTAAAAATGAGGGGGATACGGCCTTGATCAGTGACAAAGAAATTGGATCGTCCCACAGCACAGGGTACAGACGCTTGATCTGATACCATGACATATATACCGGACGATTGCCAGAATTGTCAAACTTATATACACGTCCTTCCTACTCCGATCCCTCCGACAAGCAACAATACTTCTGTCTCTCGCCCCAGCTGAAATACCTGCGACCGTTAGGAATAGATCTTCTCACATCTCCTGCGAGTTTTCAATTTCCTTAGTAGCTTCCATAACCCTCTCGATCATACTATCAAGGTCGGACGTCGATATGGGGTTTTCCCTCTTTTCCCACCCAAGCTCGATCGGAAGCCGTTCTTTCTCTATGCAGAGGATCTGTTAGATATGAACAAGATTCTGAACGACGTTGATATACCTACCAAACAGATATTCAATCCAAGTTTTGTTAACAGTTCCCGAGACCTTGTCCCCGAAGACAAGGATATAAGTAGCTGTCTGTGCATAGCTGAAGCGAAGGCGGAATCCGGAGAGGTCAAATGTCGGGTTGGTAGCCTTGGACCTGTTTACCCCTGCTAGACGGGCTTTCGCTCCTAAATGCAGGTCGATCAAGGGTTCGGTCCAATATGACTTCACTTGGTCAAAAAGGGTCTGGTTAAAGGAATGGTTATCTCCGAAGTAGAAGTCTCCGCGGCTGAAATCGTCAGATCGTTTGTTTCTTTACTGGGTTGGGCGATGGTTTCACGTAAGATCCCCACGTACCTCAGACTGCCATCATGCTCTATGATATTGTGATGATCCAAGTCGTCAAGAGAAAAGGTGGTGGCGTTGGGTGTTAGGTTCGTCTTCAGTGCTGCTGCGAACAGTGTGTTGGAAAGTTCTTCGTCCACATGTAGAGCGTCCATTGCGCGAACTGTATCTTGCTGTGTAATATCTTTTCCATCATGTTGGAGGATGTCATGGTTGGCGAGTGCATTTAGCACGGGACATGGGCTGCGCACTGTTTGTCTTTAGACTTTGTAATTATGCATCAAGTACTCTCGACTTACCATCGTCAGGTCCAGGGGGTGACCAAGGTATCTTCTGGGATAATGCGCTCGCAAGTACAGCAGATAGCGTCAGTAGAAACAGCTTCATCATGATTGTTTTATCTGATCCTTGGCTCCAGTATTCAGGTGGACTTTAGGCCAAATATATACCCTTATGCAGAACAAGGGATGAGGGCCGTTGACATTTCCAAATTATTCTATTGGTCTATGCATCAAGTAAGGAGTAAGAGTGCATTCCACTGGCATCAACCATGCATGCTCACATGTCCTGGAATATGCAATAATTCTGCAAGAAAGCCGTCCTTGAGATCTGTCACAAGAAGAAAGAAAAGCAAATATTTCAAGTTTTAGCAAATTCAAAATGTCCAGACTGACTGTCGGATTGGCCTTGGTAGCCAGTCTCGAAGGCACATAACGTCACCAACTACAGAGTGCTGCAGGATGTGCTTCGGTGTACAGAGTAGTGAGAGGATAACGAATTTGTGACATGTATATGTCTAGTCGACTCCTTTGCGATGGAAAATCGTTTATATAACGTCATGAATATACTCTACGCTGTTGTCTACTGCACATCTTTGGCTCTCTTAGAAGCAACCACAAATCATTTCAAGATCATTGCCATATAAGCGGTCAGCTTCACTGGGTAGTGTTTCTACAGTCACCTTCCGAGCAGTTTGTGGTAAGACCGGTGTACTGGAATATTCGCAAGAACAACTTGGTACATGCGATATTTGTACAATTACTCAACAGAAATATTCATTCTGAAGAATTTCTTCAGACTCTGCATTGGCGTTGATATTCCAAGGTTCCGATACCGTGATGAGCCAAGCCCTAAGACAATGCCAAGCCCCACCTCGTCAGAAAAACCGAGGTCCATGAGATCCACAAAGCCATTGAGAAACAATATGCTTGTCTTCTCTGTGTGCAATTCATTCTCTTCTTTTACCTTTGTCAGTGTTGTACGATGCCCCCTGACGGTGCAATTTCTGCCGATTCCCTCAGGCTACGGTTACATCCAGCTAACCAATCTCCGACTAGTTCCTGCGCTATGGAGGCACTAGTGTCAAGAAACAGGACGAGATGGGGCTAATATTCTCGGCCCAAACGATACGAAACAAGACCGAGTTTGACCGAGTCCGCACGCCATCGTTTGGCGCTCTTGGACGAGGACAACGCCGACCTCCTCCACTTCGCCGACCGGAACGTTCCCACAGCTTCCCACAAAACCATGACAGATTCACCCGCTTCAACAGCAACACCAGCGGTCCACCATCCCGCACGGGCCCCAGTCGCCTGTACACAATGTCGACAAAAACGTCTGAAATGCAATTCCGGCTATCCGCAGTGCTCGAGGTGCTTGTCCGCGGGGTCCAACTGCACGTACATCCCCTCGCGCCGTGGCCAACGTCCGCCCAAAAACCGACCCGAGCTGGACTCGGTCTCTCAGCATATCTCAACCTTTGCCATCCAGACCCCGCGATCCTCCTTTCTCCCCGCCACCCCGAATACCGCGCTGCCTCTCTCGCTCGCTGACACCCCGGCGCCAGGGGAGGTGTCGCAGCCCGTGAACCTCGCCCCCGGTCCGGCCTCGACGACCTCGCCGCTGGCCAGCTTCACCACTACGGCCACCACCTCGTCTCGCATCCATTACAATGAGCGTCTGGTCAACTATTACTTCAGCAACTTCCACCCCGCGCATCCCATCCTCCTCCCGCATTCCCTGTACGCCACGCAGGGCTACCCGGACTACCTGCAGGCGGTGGTGCAGTTCGTCGGCAGCCACTATGCATCCACCCCGGTCGATTGGCAAACGCGAGAGGAAACGGTCCAGGCGATCATGAGTAGCAATAGCCCGCAGACACCAGAGATGGTGCAGGCCCGGTTGATCTGCGCACTGGCGATCCACGCCCGATACGAACTCATGGACTCCTTCACCATCTTCCAAGCGGCAACCGATCTAGCCATTCAACTCGGCATGGACTGCGCGAGCTTCGCCGTGCAACATGGGAACCAGAACCACATGCTCGAGGAGAGTCTGCGACGGACATGGTGGGAGCTCGTCTTCAGCGAAGGCATACTATCGGGTCTGTACCGACACCAGCGATTCACACGCGCGACATATTTCTCTGACGTCCTCCTACCCTGCGAGGAGACCGACTATGAGAATCTCGCCATCCCGGACCCATCCAACCTCGTGTCCCTGACTCAGTTCGACAAGCGAATCTTCAACCCCAACAGTGTTGAATTCTCCTCATACTCATATCGCATCGAGGCCGTCCGCATCTTCGTCAACGTGCTCACCCTCACCGAGCCCGATTCCAACATGCGCCCGTCGCAAGTCCACGCCGTAGACCACGCCATCGCCGGGTGGACCCACCACCTCCCAGACGGGAAGGGCGATATCCTCCAACCGGACGGCAAAGGCGACGAGATGCTCTTCCAGGCGTACATGATCGTGCAATACGCCAGCATGTTCCTACATTTCCCGCGCAGCGATCTCATCTCCATGCTCCCGAATCCGGACATCGCGTGTGCGCAGAACGAACCCCATGTGTCGCCGACGACGTCCCAACGTCTCCACGGGTTGAAAGCGATTGTCGCCTCTAAGTGGATCTTTAATCTAGCGGCATTGCGACTCCCCGTGATTAAACACACGCCATTGTTTATTTGTGCGTTGCTGAGTGCGGCGATCGTGCAGTTATCTGCATTGTCCAAGAGGAGTCAAGACGAGAACATCGATATCACGGAGTGCTATGATTCCATGTACTTGGCGATCGGGGTGTTAAAGTCGTTCAGTAAACATTGGCCCTTAGGGCAATCTGCTCTGCAGGAGTTGCAGAAGGTGGCTAGCGAGGTCTTGAAGGTTCAAACGACGACACAAACCCTACCCGAAGATGATGGCTGGACTTGTAATATCGATTTCGAAGGGGTTCAAGGGTTATTACATTTTAATCGTGATATGGCGGCTTGAAGAAAGTGTGGTCGAGAGACTTTTAGTGCCAGTGGGGAATTTTGTTAGCGTGATGGAGATGCAGATTAGGTAAGAACCATAGACATAAGAAAATCGAATTTAAATCGAATCAAATCAAAGGACCCTCAGAGTAATCGACGTAATCTTCAGCCCTCTAGAAAATCATTCGGATCGTGCCATATATTGCGCCAGTACTTTTGTCAAGACCGACGAACCAGGATGTCGGGGATGTTACCCGTTGAAGCGAGAAAACGGCGTCGCGTAATTTAGTAGTTTTAGCATTCTTTAGCAGCCTAGCCAGACCTTTTCTCCCTTTCCCATCCTCAACAACTCCGCCGGTCGAAGACGTGATAAAAGCCACGTATGAGCTGAAACCCAAGCTCTGAGGCACTTCAAAGGGAGCATATAAAGTGAACGCGACCGAAGTAGCCGAGTATTTTGAGTGAATCAGGGGGAGGGCAAAAAGTGGCATGAGAACAGGCTAAGAAAAAGAAAGAAAAAAAAAAAAAGACACATCATGGGTCGCTTTTCCGGCGCAGCGAGCAGACTGCATCGCACCCTGCAACTCAGTGGTGACACGAATCAGTGGAAGAATCGAGATCTGATCCCCTTGCCTCCAGGTATGATTTACCGGAATGCGAAGAAGAGTCTATACAGCGTCTAACTTCCGAGCGCAGATCGCACGACTTGGTCCAGCTGGGACTTCCTCTATCTATGGAGCACCGTCTTCTTCACCACATTCGGCTGGCAAATCACTTCCTCGCTCCTGGCCCTTGGTCTGAATGTCTGGCAATCCATTCTCTGCAACATCATTACGAAATTCCTCCAGACGGCCGTGGTGTTCTGTGTCGGATGGCCCGGTGGAGTCTGGCACATTGGCTTCACGGTTAACTCCCGCTCCGTGTTTGGAATGTGGGGATCGTACGTGCCGGTCATTCTGCGTATTTTCCTCTGCATTATCTGGTATGGCGTCCAGGCGTTTACGGGCGGCCAGCTGGTGGCGATTATCCTGTCGACGATCTTCTCCGGCTATCATCATATGGAGAACACATTGCCGGAATCGACGCATATGACCACCAAGCAGTTCGTAGGATATGTCATCTTTAATATCAGTGAGTTTATCTTCCTCTGATTCGCGCCGGCAACAGAAGAACTGACGCGGTTCAGTCTCGCTCGGACTCTTGTGGGTCCCCCCTGACAAGCTGAAGAAGCCATTCAAGCTCATCGCCGCTATCAATCTCCTCGTCATTCTGGGACTCGCGATCGGCCTCATCGCCGGTGCCCGAGGTGGCTCCCTAGGTACCCTACAAACATCCCAGCGAACCGACAACCTGGGATGGACCTTCATCCACGGTTTCGCGGTCGTGTTCTCTGGCAACGCAGTCGGAATGGCAAGTCACAGCGATTTCTCACGTTTCGCCCGACGACCAGGAGCCCAAGTCAAAGGACAGCTCTTCTCGTTCCTGATCTCCGGAAACGTCGTGCCCATCCTGGGAATTTTCGGCACTGCGGCTGCCGCGAAAATGTATGGCGACGTGAACGAACTGGGTCTGTGGAATCCCCCGAACATCCTGCAAATGTGGCTGGACAACCAGTACCATAACAAGGCCATGCGAGCCGCGGCGTTCTTCGTCGCCTTCGGCTTAACATCGAGTATCATGGCCATGAACACCATCGAGAACGGTGTTTCAGGCGGCATGGACATCGCCGGACTTTACCCCCGGTACTTCAACATCCGTCGTGGATCGTATCTGCTGGCTGCGATCTCCGTGGTAATCAACCCGTGGCAGATTATCGCCAACGGAACTATTTTCACCAACACTCTCAACAGCTTCGGAGGTGAGTTTCCCACCGCCATACAACCCTTTAGTCAATCCCATACTAACCGCTCCAGTCATCCTGTTCCCCCTCATGGGCACCATGGTCGCCGACTACTACGTCGTTCGCAAGCAGAAGCTCAAGCTATCAGACCTCTATCGCGCCGACGCAAGTAGCATCTATTGGTTCGAGGGCGGCTTCAACTGGCGTGCCTTCACAGCCTGGTTAGTCGGGTTCGCACCCAGTGTTCCTGGTCTCGCTGCATTAAACCCCCATAACACGGGAATCCCGATCGGCTTGACATATACATTCTACCTGTGGCCCATCGCGGGATTCTTCGCGTCGTTCGTGCTTCATGCTGGTCTGTGCTATCTCAGTCCCCCGGCGGGTATTGGGGCGGTGGATGAGCCGGAATTTCATGACCCGATGTATAGTGAGCGGTCGGATGAGATGCAGAGCCAGACCATTACCGCAATGGAGAAGGGTCAACATCGGTAGACTGACTCTGGTCTTTCCATGGCGAACGATGTGAGTTGGGACGGGGGTTGTGGTACCTTGGTTATACCGACCGGATGAACGTTGTTGTGTCCTTGTTCTAAAAAATTCCATTCTATGTAGTAAATAATAACACTCTCGCTTAATACATGTCATAATGTGATTTGACGGTGTCCTTCCTTTTTCCCATAACCTCCCCGATCGTGTAGTACGTATACATCTGGCAACCCAGACGGCAGTCTCGGCACGCAACATCCAAGTAAGTTGATCGTTAGGCTAACTTCCCGACTTCACCGAAAGGGATCCACCACTGGCTTCGGTTGGGATTCTAGCGTTTCTAAGTGGGTCCATGGGACAGTTTCTTGACTCAAGAGTCAAGACCAAGCAAATTGATCATGATATGTTTAGAAGATCTTGGGATAGTGTTGGTCTAGGGAAAGTTTCCATTGGCGATTGTGGCCCAACGGTAGAAAAGGTCCCCACATATA
Organism: Aspergillus sp. ATCC 12892; assembly: GCA_002894705.1. Taxonomy (NCBI): domain Eukaryota; kingdom Fungi; phylum Ascomycota; class Eurotiomycetes; order Eurotiales; family Aspergillaceae; genus Aspergillus; species Aspergillus sp. ATCC 12892. The sequence continues at coordinate 798,681 of NVQI01000077.1, read as the reverse complement.
TAATACAGTCTACCGGGCGAACCCCTGTCATCGATCTAGATCACTATCAACCACCACAGCAGCCATCATGATTGCTGAAATTCACTCTCTTGCTGAGTACGAGGCTGAGCTGGCGAAGCCAGGTCTTGCCGTCTTGGACTTTTACGCTCCTCATTGTGGTCCTTGTCATGTATGAACTTTCGACCTTACCCTACCTGCTTGTTGGTGAGACTAATGGATCCGGAAGGTAATCGCACCTCTATACAGCAAAATCGCTGAAGACCAGAGCAGCGTACGCTTCTACAAGGTATATCGCCTCGATGTTCTTGTGTATGCCAGTGCTAATGCAGATTCTACAGGTCAACGGATTCGACGAAGCGGGAGCGGAGGTGCAGAAGAAAGCAGAAGTCACTTGGTGGCCAACATTGGTGGTGTACAAAGATGGCAAAGAGATCTGGCGAGACCGAGTGCCAAACCCTCCCTCTAGAAAGCCGTTGGAGTCGTTGGAGTATTACCTGAAGACTGTGGTTGCTTGAGTTTGATTTTGTCCATATTATCTATCAGCTTTTGAGCATTGTATTGAATTTAGTGCATTTTTGTCTTTGAATATTTATTGCAATGCATGACAGATTAAATTTTGACAGGGATTATTTCTGCATGTAATCCAGAGCCACTACTGTTAGGGGCTTGTCGGGTTTGCTCTTCTCCGGACGAAGATTGTTGTTCTCGCATTGTGGGATTTACCCGATCGTCGGCAACGTTTCCTTCCGGGGAAGTTGAGAAGAGCGACAAGACCGAAGTTGCGCGATCAATGCAGACAATCGGCGTCGTAAGCTGACTAACGATATAACAGGTGGCAACACTGCGAGAATGCGCCGCAGTCGGTGCTTAGTGATCTACTCAATCACTAGAGGCCTAAGCTACGGTATTGGGTAGTTTTCGTAGCATGATGCAGTCAGTGCGGATCGGCGTGGACGTCGGTGGTAAGACAGCAGCTTCGGGCATTGCCTCGTATAATCATGCAACATCAGCTCACACCCGGTAGGAACAAACACCGACGCGGTGTTAATCGACCTGGGCCAGCGAGAAACACCCTCTCGCGGCATTCTCTCATCACACAAGGCGCCAACGTCCCCCGACGTTACCACAGGCATCCAGGAAGCTATTAACACGGTCCTCCGGGACTCTCAAGTCGCTCCGGAGAATGTGGCGTCCGTGACTATTGGCACAACTGCCTTCCTGAACTCCGTGCTGGAACAAGACCCCCGTCGTCTAAGCAAGGTTGCGATTATCAGATTGTCGAAGTCGTTCCTGCGCGATGTCAAGCCGTTTTCCGAATGGCCAGCTGGACTGGCCAGTCTGATTAACGGATACGTGGGGTACATCGATGGCGGTCTCCATATTGACGGGTCTCAGGAGGCGCCGGTGGTCGAGTCGCAGGTCGTTCGAGAGTGTGAGAACATCAAGGCACTGGGTTTGACAACTGTCGTCGTGGCCGGTGTTTACTCGCCTATTGATGAGGTGTTCCGGCAAGAGGAAACGGTGCGGGAGATTGTTGCCCGCGAGATTCCGGGGGTGGATGTCGTGTGTTCGAAGGAGATCGCTAATATCGGTATGTTTGACATTCTGCCCCTCACAGATCGGGTCAGCGAGGGTAATGCTAATGAGCACGGTGTAGGGTTCCTGGAACGGGAAAATGCCGCTATCCTCAATGGTGCCATCTTGAGATACGCGCGCCAAACAATCCGACGCTTCCGCGGTGCGATGAAATCCCTTCATCTGCAGTGTCCGCTATTTCTGACGCAGAATGATGGCACCATCATTGACGCGACTACTGCAGCAAAGACACCCATCCGGACATTTAACTCCGGTGCGACGAACTCTATGCGCGGCGCCGCATATCTAGCCGGAGAAGATCTGGCTAATAAGTCCACCATTGTCGTTGATATTGGTGGCACCACCACCGATGTTGGGGTTCTCCTTCCTTCTGGATTGCCACGACAAGCCTCGGCTTATGTGAAAGCAGCGGGGATCAAGGTGAACTATTCTATGCCCCATTTGTATTCTGTCGGACTAGGTGGAGGATCCATTGTCCGTGATGGGCAGAGAGGCGCCAAGAACGGGGCTGTTACTGTTGGCCCAGATTCCGTTGGACATAGACTCCTCACTGAAGGTCTCGTGTTTGGTGGAGAGGCTCTGACTGCAACTGATATTGCTGTTGCCGGTGGTCAGTGTGTTGTCGGCAATGCGGAGTCCGTTAAGCATCTGGCTTCTGAGTTGGTATCTGCGTCACAGGCACGGATCAAACAAATCTTGGAACGGTCCATTGACCTCATGAAGACCTCGCCAGAGCCATTGCCAGTGCTCCTTGTGGGAGGAGGTGCAGTTCTGGCTCCTGCAGAGCTAGAGGGTGCATCAAAACTGATCAACCCGCCATTCTTTGACGTAGCGAACGCGGTGGGAGCAGCATGCGCCAAGGTCGGTGGAACGGTAGATAAAATTACCAGCATCGCGAATCAGTCCATCAAGGACGCCGTTGAAGAGGCAAAGAAAGCTGCCATTGAACGAGCTATTCAAGCTGGCGCTGTTGAGGATAGCGTCTTCATTGCTGAGGTTGAGTCCATGCCTATTCCATATATTTCCAATCAGTTGAGAACTGTCGTCAAGGCAATTGGAAATCTGGACACCGAAAGGTCGATGAGCATGTTTATTGACAATGACGATGGGTCCGTTGAGGAGGATACGATAGATGAGAACCCCAGGACCACGGAACACCTTCAGGTGACGGAGGCTATCCCAGTTGACCATCTTACCTACCGTCCCAATGTTGTCTTCAACGAGAAGGCTGGCTGGCACGAATGGCTTCTAACAGAAACCGATCTGAACTACATCGCAGACGGGGCGTATGTCCTCGGCTGCGGTGGCGGAGGAAGTCCAGATGCAGGCCGTATCCAACTACAGGAAATGCTCCGTCAGGGCTACAAAATCCGGTGTATTGATCATTCCGTCCTGCCGGACGATGCATTAGTCTACTGGGGAGGCCGGATGGGATCACCGGCAACGACGGTGGAGCGACTCCAAGCCCACGAAACAGTGGATGCCATCGGTCAGCTCATGCATTACATGGGTCACAAATCCTTCGACGCGGTGATGGGCCTCGAAATAGGCGGGTCAAATGGCCTCGAAGCCTTTCAATGGGGCTCGGATCGATTCTACGACCGCCCCGTTATCGATGCGGACTTTATGGGCCGCGCAAATCCCATGATCTGGCAGACTACAATGGCCGTGTATCGGCCCGGAGAGCTCACACCATGTGCAATTGACTCCGGCGATGGAAGGTCTGTCATCATGCCCCGAGCGGGTGATGATGAGATGGTCGACCGGGTGCTCCGTGCTGCTTTGACCGAAATGGGCTCTTTAGTTGGCCTATCAGCTCGCCCCACCAATGGTGCAGCTGTTAGGGAATTTGCCATTTTGAATACCGTGTCACTATCATGGAGAATTGGGAGAGCCATTGCCCAGGCTGCTCAATATAGTACACTTCTCACAGTCCCAGAAGCCATCATTGCTGAAGCCGGAGGACCCCAGTCCGCCAAGGTCCTATTCCGAGGCAAGATCTCTGCAATCGAACAAACGGTATACAAAGGACATTCATACGGCGAGCTCGTTATTACCGAAGTCCCCGCCGAGGATGATGACCAGACCACTAATCAAAATTGCTCTCCTGCGGTTGCGCAAGGCGGGCACATGCGCATACCTTTCAAGAACGAGAACATCTACGCTGAGCATCATGCCACCGACGGCTCGAAGAAGATCGTTGCCAGCGTGCCGGATCTCATTTGCATCTTGGACAAGGAATCGGGCAAGCCGATCGGTGTGCCGGAATATCGGTATGGCTACCAGGTGGTGGTGCTGGGATTAGCCTGCTCTCCACATTGGTCCAAGACGGAACGAGGGCTTGAGATTGGTGGACCTAAGGGATATGGATATGATTTCGCATATGAGCCGTTGGGCGAGTATTTTGAACCCAGGAGTGTGATTGATGAGTTCAAGGAGGTTAATTAGGCCGCGCGCAACATATCTTACTATAGAATATTTAATATTAGCGTCAATGAATACTTTGGACTTTGTGCAAGACGATTTCCCCACTTACAGACGATATGGAACCATGAAGCTGCGATATCTACCCGAGAACATTCAAGTGGAGAATCCGAGAGCTTCATCCACAGGAGGGTTTATCCGCTCGGGCGGATGTTGACCCGAAGGCTTCCAGTTTCATGTCAAACGTCTCAAACATTTCAAAAAGCACAAACAATCTAAACCCTCCAAACATTCCAATGCGTTCCTAGTCTCTGCACATGACTTCTCTGCCCCGTCCAAGTGCAACAACCTTTAGAAGAAAGTAACCAAAATAAGTTAAAAGTCAAACTCAGAGGATAGATTGAGGATGAGATTAATCCTTAATAGCTCTCTAGGGTTTTCGGTAAATACTCATAACTGAGGTTAAGGCTCGTGGGCATACCGAATGTGTGCTACCAGTATATTACCTATGGATATATATATCGACAGAAGTCGTATGCTACACTGTTCACGTTGAAGCGAGTCAGAACACTGGATTCGGACACAAAACAAGCCCTTCTGCCTAGATTTGCTATGGTTCATCGCTGCCTGTATATACGATCTATGCCTTGGCTGACGAGCGGTAGCAGTGGACACATTGCAGATCTCTCGTATTCAACGCAAGTCAGGCAACAGCAAGCGTCCTGTGAACCATCCAACCCCAAGGTGCAGACTCCATTTCATTTATACTTGCACGTTCCCTCTCATATCCCGCCTTAGGCAATTCAAGATTTGGATGGAGGCAACATGAGTTGTAAGTGACTTGAAATGTGGGTGTACTATATAGCATGCTGATGAGCAATCCCCGAAGCTATTGTTGAATGGGTTACGTGGCCCTTCAGGACCCTCGAATTTAGAGTCAACTTGCTGGGTGATTATGATTGTGGTAAGACTACTCTACTTTACCAGATGAAGCTGGGAGAGTTGGTCAATACCATTCCAACTATCGGCTTCAATGTTGAGACAGTCGAATACCCGAGAAAGTATCGATGGACTATTTGGGACATGTCCAGTGAGTGAACCCTAGTATGCCTGTTCTGGATTGTACTATAAGGCCAGTCCTTAATTTCCTCTTCATAATAATCGCATACCAATGATGAGATATAGTGTCTAGGAGGTCTGTCGAGCAACTGATCCACAGCTACTTTCCTGGGACAGATATTGTTCTCTTTATCCACAACTGCGATCCGCAACAGCCAGAGCCGATCTATGATTTTCGCTACTTTGTCGACTTTGTCCATAAGCACGGTTGTAAACATATGTGGATTCTCCTAAATAAACAAGACACGCTTCCCGCAGAAAGTGCCCCAGAGATTGTCGACGGTCTGCGGAAAAAGTATGAGAAGGAGATGGCTAAGTACGATCAACTCTCATGGAAGATTTTGGATCACAAGCTCAGCGCCAAAACGGGAGAAGGGGTTCAGGAAATCCTTCACCAACTTCATTCATCTGCGAATCTTCTTCTGCGGACTCGACCGAAACCACAGCCTCAACCTCGCGCTGAGCCTGAGCAGGATCCCGAGCCAAACCCGGCTTTAGAGATAGCAGAGGACACAGTATCCAGCCCGAGACTCAGCGGGCCTATCAATAGAAAAGCTTCACAGGATTCTGTCCATGCCCAGGCCTTTTGGAACTCGTTTGTTACTGGAGATATACCAGTGTGGGATCATCATGCCCACCTAAAGGTCATATATATTGTTGTTCTGGAATATATGAAACAAGGAAGGAATACGCTTGCTATGGCAGATACCATGCTTGCACATCTTAGACGGTTGAGAAACAGCCAGCCAGAGAAATTTGGGAATAGAGAACATCGGTAAGCTCTCAATCAATGTCCGTTTAAGAGCCTAGTATACTAAGAGCTTGTCAACAGCACAATGACTATTTTCTGGATCTTACAGATACAAATCGCCATCAGGGACTACAGGATGAAAAAGAAACTTGGTAGTAATCCGTTATGGACCGATTTTTACAATGTTTTATTTCATACACCGTCCGTGATGGACCCTCGTCTCTGGAGCTCGTATTATAATGCAAAACATCTTTTTAGCCCACGAGCATGGGATTCATGGGTCCCTCCTGATCGTCAGCCACTGCCTGTCCTGACATCTGCTCTTGACATGCCTGCCAGTCTATCTACGCTACAAGGGGATCCAGCCAGACTGATACGATTCGCTTTTGTGTTCATCAGGCAATGCAAACACATCTCAGAATCATGCGACGAAGATGCCGTACGACAAGCCCTTGCCACACTCCAATCAACGACGATCCGTCTGCGGGCTTCAAACAAGGAGATACCACCATATTCGGAAACACAAGCCCGGTTCTGGCTGCACATGGTCCGCACATGTCTACAGTCATTGGAATTAGCTCAGACACGAGATAAAGAAATTCTACCGTCTCAATTGAGCTTTGACGATTTCGTAGCCCTTTTCGACCTCACACCAACTTCATGGAAGAGATACTATTCCCAAAGAGCATGGGACAGTCTCACTGCTCGAGTTCAATTTGTCCCTCCAGACAGACGCGCGTTGCCAAATGTTATTAATATTTCGACTCATCGCCATGAGGTCGACGCGATAATCAAGGGGATCGAGAAGGAGGCACTACCCCCGGAACTGGGATCATTGGAGGATGTATTATTGGCTACGTGCGCGGAAAGTGTGGAACCGCCTGGGAAGAACGAACAGAGAGTCGACGTTGACGCTTATCTTTCCTGTTGTGATGACAGTTTAAACTATGACAAGGGTGATTTTTGATGATTGAATGATATGGCATGTATTTCACTGAGCAATATGATAAGTGCTCCCACTGTACAGAGTATAAGGGAGCCAAAGGAAGCCAAAAGGAAGCCGTGAATTAAAGCCGATAAAGACAAAGTTCAACTATATATATATACTATAGACATATTTGAATATATATTGATTATATTGGGTCAAAGATATCAAGTCTCGGATAGCTCAAGCTCAATAACCCTTAATATAGATAAATACCCTGGGTTCTGGAATCTCTGACGTTTTTGGTCGGATTCCATCGAGAAAGGTGATCGTATCTTCATAGATTTAGTCAGGAATCTATCAACTACAATACACTAACATGGGTTGCAGCTCGATGACGTATACATATATGCAAACAGAAAGTTGTCTACTTCTAAAAGCATCCATCATACATAGACACCAAACAGCGAAGAAAAGGGGCCATTATTTCCAGCCAAAAATGAACTGTATCTATCTAGCTCGAGCAATAACACGGCTCAGGTACTCATCCACACGGTCAGTGTCGCTGAGCGCCACAACCAGACCTACATATCCATCTGGACGCACGACAACCAGCGCACCGCGTGCCGGGTCAACTCCATAAATGCCGTATACATCTTCAAGCTCGTAGCCGTTGTAAAAGGTCATCTCGCTCTGCTCTTTCACGCACACGGGGAGACCGCGCCAGGTTATCTCGCCTGGTACGCGTGGATAGACAATGATCTGTTCAATGAGGGAGGCGGGGAATTGTGGGACGAGGTTTGCTGTTGCAGTGACTGATGTTGCAGAGACACCGTTGGCATCGAGTAGGTCGGTTGTAAGAAGAGAGAGGAGACGGAATCGCCCGGTCGAGGGCAGGTCTGGATTTTCTGGTGTTAGCGGGGGCCTTCTTTGTAGTACTGGGGTTGAGGATGGGCGTTGGGTTTACTGCGTGCGTACCGTCTTGGATATCCCGGTGCCACCCGTCCGCAAAGCGCTTCAGCTTGACGTTCAGCAGGCGGCGCCCGGCTCTTAGAACTCCGGAAAGGAAGTCCTTGCCGGTGATGAGGCCGGCGGGGGCGCTCTTAACCAGTAGATTCTCGTCGTACTCTACGCCGCAGCCGCTGGTAAAGCCGCAGCCGGTGTTGAAAAGGTCGACGAACTCGGAGTGCGAGAGACCGGACTTAGACTCGGCTGTGCCTACCTTGTCTGAGAACCCACTCGAGAATTTGCGGTCGAAGTCTATCAGCCGTTGCGCGTTCGCGTGGCGTTCCGTGTGGTATGTGTCGAGGAGCGGGCTGGGGCTCTGTCCGTCCACCGGGGGAGGGGTGACTCCATTGATGTGGTAGGCGAGCTTCCAGGCGAGATTGTAGGAGTCCATCATGGAGACATTCATTCCTTGGCCGGCCTAGTAGACCCCGTCAGCTATCAACATCAAAGCATAGCAGAGGATTAGCACAGAGCGTGCCTACCTTCGGACTATGTGTATGGCAGGCTAAGATTCTTAGTTCGAAACGTGGACACAAAGGCCTCGGAAACCGGGGAGTACTCACCGTCCCCAACAATGAACACGCGCCCAAGCCCGCTGGAGTCCTTAACGATGAACTCAGGACAAACCCGCTGCCCGATCTGGTACGCTGCCCACCAATCGACGGCATCACCTCTCTTGGGCCGGATGTAGTAAGGCTTGAACACATCCTCCGCCTGCTTCAAGATCCCCTCCAACGTAACCTTATTCCGTCTCCCCTTCGCCTCCTTCTTCAGGTCCGCGTCCGCATCCAGTGCCGCCGCCTCTGCAGACCCCGGTATATTCACATACAGCCGCGTGATGTACTCCCCGGTACTAATCCTCTCGCGCGGGATAACCATAACCGACCCCGCGGGCGAATGGATCGCGCACCGCCGGCGGATATCCGGAAAGTCCGTATCGACAACCAAATCCACAACCCCCCAGATGTAGTCTAGCGACTGGCCCTCCAGCTGCAGCCCCATAGCCCTGCGCACGACCGAGTGCGCCCCGTCCGCGCCAACCAGGTGCTTGGTGCGGACTTCTCGCACAACCCCGCCAACCTCAACCTTCGCAAACACCGGAAACTGCGCGTCAGCGTCTTCGTCAATGCGCACCGAAACCAGCTTGCTCTCCCTCACGACCCCGCGCGCCGAGTAGCGGAGCAAATCCGTCTCCATGATCCGCTCTATGCGGCCCTGGTGAATCGTCGCCTCGTACTTGAACCGCGCGGGTGGGATCACCTCAGGCACGCACGAGCGCCGCTCAATGATCTTGCGCGGATCGTCCGAGGTGCTCCAAAAGGCGAACTCCCACATCTGGCACGCCTCGTTCTCGATCTCGTCGGAAATACCCAGTGTCTTGAAGACCTCGAGCGTGCGCGGCTGGATCCCGTCTGCTTGCCCGGATTTGAGCGTCGAGGGTTTTGAGTCGATGCACAGGACGGACTCGTCCGTGAGCCCGTAGCGGGCGAGGAGCATGTGGAGCATGAGGCCTGCTGGGCCGGCCTGGTTGGAAGGGAACTGGGATTAGCGACGGCAGTATTGACAAGAGGGTCTTGGAGGGTTCTGGGAGGTGTGGAATATTGGATTACGCACTCCGACAATGACCACCTCGTACCGCTCGATCCCATCTTCTGGCGGTTCATGCTTTGGGCTCAAACGTGGGAGTGGCGGTGCGAAGGAGGGGAGGGCACGGAGGTCGCGCCAGCTGGAGGCCTGTTCGGTGAAGACGGGCATGATGGGCTGGTGAAGGCGCACAGAGGCTGAGGAGGTTTGCAAGCTGCAAGAGCAAAGTGCAGCGGGCTCTATCTTAGGTATCTCTACCGTTCTTTATCTAAAGTAGCGATTCCATGTGTACCCGGCGCAAAGGTGGGGACCCCGCAATAATAGGACGAACTCGTAATCGGGAAAACATCAATGGAGCGGATATACGAGCTGCAAGAGCCAGGAACAGCCTTCCAATAAGCAACACTGGCCCAGATCATCGTGCTTGGTGGCTGGAGCGTCTTTTGCGGTGGATACACCCCGTGAGTGCACCCCGCGAGACACCCCGCCATCGGGTGCTCTCTAGACTGCGGGGTGAAGAAAATCACCACAGCCCGAACAAAGGTATGCGCAGTGCAATCGGGCCGCGTTCGAGCCCAACCTGGCCAATTTAGGTCGACCCGACTCAAAAAAGCTCGTAAATTGATATATTATTTTTTTTATATATATAGTCTTGATCTAGATAGAAATCTAGCCAAAATCTAGAGAATCTATAATTTTGGACCATATAATTCGGGTTTTCTAGGTTCGCGGCGGGTGTTTCGGGGAACCCAGTCAACTCTAATTACAGAGTAAACCAAGATTTCCTAGTGTTGCCCTTCAAATATCTGTCAACACCTGTCTCCACCCTAACGGGGTATATCTGCTTCATTCTGATTCCAACGCCGCGCACAGGGCCGTCGAAAACGCCTGTGAGATGCCCCATCTGCCGAAGCGAGTGAGGAGATCGGTCAGCCGGTGTAGGTGACTGACATTGGAGAATGTCGCGTCGCCGAGAAGCTGTCGCTGGAGGTCTTGGGGGTTCGTAAATCCGCCTACTAGCTTTATCTCGGGGGCGTCGAAGGCGCTGGCATCAATCGTATGGCCACCGCCCACGTGAGTAAAGCAGAAACACGCCAGAGCTGCGGTGAAGAGCGCTCGAGGGACGTGGATTGCGGGCTCGGATGACACGCGCATCCGCTCAAGATACCGTTGCATGAGTAGCGCATGCACCAGGCACCTGCTCGCGTCCTGGGAGGTCGCCCACGAGCGGACGAGAGGGGCGCTGGTGGAAGCAGAATTCGCGCCCTCGCGGCCACTGGCCTGCTCCAAGAGGTCGATGTCTGCGTAGATGCCCATGAAAACTAGGTGCCACAGAACTGTTAAGTTGAAGGGGTCCTCCTCTGCATCCAGGGTGAAGTGGGTGGTGTATATCCGCCACCAGCGCATGAGGGTATTGGACAGATGTCTGGATTCATGTTCGTCCAATGTATTCGATCGTCGGGCCTCAATGACATGTGCGTTAATGCTGTCTAGGACCCCGTACGCTGAAAATTTCGAGCACGGCACGGTCGCCTGCAGTGGGTCGTCTGAAATGTCAAACGTCAAGGACTGTGCGGCCGTTGTCTGGAAGAGTTCGGCCCAACGCGACGCGGTAGGTGCTGCAAACAACGCATCAGAGATTCCTCGATGGTATTGGCTCAGGCGATGCTTCCGAAGAGGGTCGTGATGTAACAGACTCGCCAGCTCCGCATCGTGGATGTCCAGTGCGATTTCCACCCGTCTGCGCTGTTCCTGGTCGATCCATTGCATCCACTGCTCCTCGAGATTGCAACCGCTTGTATCAGGGCTCGGTGGGTCATGCAAGACTTGTTGTGCGTTCCTGTTAGACTCCCGGGCCCATGCCATCACCGTGCCGTGTAGCACATCTGCCAGCACGAGGGCCTTGGGACGGCCCGACAGGATGGCAAAGGTCTGGCCAAGAACAGCGGCTTGCACCATTGACAGCGCATTAGAGCGGCTGCGAGACAGGATCGACTCCCAAGACGCGAGTATCGCTTTGTTCAATCTCTCGAATAGGCGGGTTCCTTGGGCAGCGGCAGAGGCCGATCCGACAAAGAGGCTGCCAATGGAGCAGATCGAGACGAAGAGTAGAGAGTTCTCCATGGTAGGCTTGAAGGAAGGCAAATGTACAATAGGAAGAAGAGAGTTGAAGCGGCTGAAGAAGAGGTTTGCGAAGAGATTCAGTTGGTCGGCGGAGGGGAGACTCTCATCATTAATGCGAGGCTGCAGTGTCTGCGACAGACCCGCCCGGTATTGCTCGTCCGCCGCAATATTTCCCTGGCCAAAGGAGCCCCCATGGTGGGTGGAACTTGCCTGCGAGATTCGCGCTCCTTCCTCCACCGTGAGTCGCGTGAACCACCTCTGCCTCACGCGTTCGGCCGGTTGCTCTGGGGCAGCTGTCGGGATTGCACCCGAGGGTATTGGCGGAGGCTGGCAGTGAGTAGACACGTCGCCTGAGCTGGGTACTGGCAATTGTGGCGGTAGTTGCGCCCACTCCATTACAGCCGATGATAAACTGAGATCCAGAGCGTTGAGGTCCAGCCCAGCGCCCAGAAACCAAGAGTCTGGGTCTGCGGTGCCCATCCCAAGTGCTGGTTGGGAATCAATTGGTTGCAGCTCGTCTATCCCAAATCGCCGGTCCGACGCAGCCGGCATAGTGCTAGGGCATTCTGGGGAAAGTGGCGGGGGGTTTAGTAGGTTAGGGGACAAAGGGCTAAACATGGCAGTGCCCGGTCCCCGTTGGTCTGGCGACAGGGGCGAAGAACTCTTCTGATGACTTTTTTCATGCCGTCGCAATACATCACTGGAAAGAATAAGAAGCTGTTAGGCGGGGTACATTGATGCGTACGGCGTGAGGCAAACCTGCGGGTGTAGAGCTTGCCACAGACGGAGCACTCATAAGGTCTTTCCTTGGTGTGGCTGCGAAGATGGCGGGTGAGATGTTCCGCCTTGGAGAAAGTCTTGTTACAGGAGAGGCAGCCGCGATTCTGCGCAGCGCCCGTTTTTCTTCGCCCCATGGTCTAGCAAAGCGATGTGGGATTGAAGATGTGGAAAGCACTGGGGAATCTGGAGAGAATTGCGGGGGGAAAAAGAGCGAGAGGCCCAGAGGACTGGCAGTGGGCACGTGACTGTTCTGTATATACCTGATAGATCATGGAACCATGACTTGAGGAACTTAGACGGACAGAAAGTTCCCAATAGGAACATCTCGACCATGAGAGAATCCATTCTTGATCCACGGCACTAGGCCCTTGGGATTTTGAGCATCTTGATGGGAACGAATCCCTGTCAAGTGGGTAAGGTATCTCCTCCACACGGATATCCGGGGTCTAGCGGTGTCCACGACATTCCTGGGGAAGTGAAATGGACAAGGCTAATGGTTCATACAGGCTAGAGGGAGCAAGATGCAGATCTTTCTAGTTTCATATAATTAATATCAGATACTTTAGCATGATACTCACCCCGCCGTTTGTATAATCATCTATATCGCCAAGTCATCGTCGTATGGTGGAGCATACTAAGTAGATCCTCACCCCGCCGGGCGAGTGGGTCCGACCTGTGTGTCGTGACCTCAGAAGAGCATGAAATAGTAGCATAAAGACCCAGAAGTACCACCCTAGGGCGTTTAGTCTAATTCACCGAATTGTCCGAGACACAATCTGCACTTGAGAAAACTCGGTCTTTGTTTCTATCCCATACAACATGGCTTGTACGCGTCCGAAATATCAAACCACTACTTCCGATGTCGAAGGCTATACTCGCACAAAACATGCTTATATCCCCATGCGGGATGGGGTTGAATTGTGTGCTGACTTCTTCCTACCTTTCTCCGCGAGTAAGGAGGGTAAACAGGTGCCCGTGATCTGTAGCATGGGGCCCTATGGCAAGGACAACCATGCCTCCACGTTTGGACTCCCTAAGACCCCGCTTTACGCAGAAATGTACAAGCACATTAAGCCGCTGGGGCCAGATGCTGCATTTGAGCTGTGCGAGCCTACGATTTGGGTACGTGGACAGTTGGACCATTCCAATCGGTTCCTAATTGTTGTGCACAGTGTCAAGAATATGGCTACGCTCTGCTCCGGGTTGATGTCAGGGGCATTGGAGGTAGTCAAGGGATACTTGATCCCTTCGGTCTTGAACGCTCTGAGAAAATCCAAGCGGATGCAGAGGGGCAAGGTAATTCAGTCAAGCAATTGCTCTATTTCCCTATACGAAAGATATCAGGACTGACTTTGCCGCCCAGATCTCTATGATATAGTCGAATGGGCTGCTGTCCAGCCCTGGTGCACAGGAAAAGTAGCTTTCTCCGGCATCAGTTACTTTGGCATGGTTGGCTACTGGACCGCAATGCAGAGACCCCCGCACCTTGCGTGTGTCATGTCATACGAGTCCGCATGCAGTGTGTATCAAGCGGCCCGAAGAGGTGGAATATACAGCAACAACTTCCAGTCCCACTGGTATCATAATATTGTTATTCCATACCAGGGTGGAAGGCGTGACCGCACTCTCACAGAAGAACAGTTGGACGCCAACCGTGTGGACTATCCCAAGCTGCTCACCCTGACAGAATACCCCACAGACGGTGCGTGGGAGGTGTTGGAGAAAGTCCGCAAGTTGTCGGATATTGAAGTACCATTCTACCTCGCAGGGAATTGGACTGATCCCGAGCTTCATTTACCCGGCAACATCCGCGCTTTCAACGGTATCTCCTCTGAATATAAATGGTTGGAAATGCATACTGGAAACCATCTGGGCGCATTCTATGAGCCAGATCATATTGCGCTGCAAAAGAAATTTTTGGACCACTTCCTCTTTGACAAAAAGGAAAATGGCATGCTCGATGTTCCTCGTATCCGGTTGCTACAGCACCACGGTACGGAGACTCTCTATCGCGAAAATGAGGTTTCTTTCCCGCCCCCAGACGCAGAAAATGTTACTTTCTACCTCACCCCAGAGAAGAAGTTGTCCTTCAACCCACCATCCGGGAGCAAGGAGTCCTTTTCCTATGCTGGATTCAAAGATTCTCTCCAATTTCACTTGGAATCCCCATTTCCGGAATCTTTTGAGCTTTTGGGATCACCTTTCCTCGAGCTGGAAGTCTGTACACAGGCTCAAGATCTGGATCTCTTCATTTATCTCCGGGCTGTGGACGCTGACGAAAATGTGATCGTACTTCGTGGAAATCATGGCGAGCCGATGGACAGCTTCGCTCGAGGATATTTCCGTCTCTCGCACCGGGATGAAGTTGCAAAAGACTTTGCTGAGGAAAAAGTGGTTGCCCAAAAACCCATGGCACGCTCTGAAGTTACACCCGGGAAAGTTTACTCGGTCCTCGTTCCTCTATACCCGGCGGCATTTCTGTTTGACCCGAACCAGACGTTCAGTCTTGAGATCGGTTCGGTCAATACTCCGGGCACGATTCCTCCGATGCGTCATGAGGGTGGTGATAGGCTTCCCGGACGGTTCCAGGGCGAGAACGTTATTCTTTCTCATGGAAAATTGATTCTACCCCGGGTGCGACGGTGAGTTGGATGTGCCTTTTTTGAAGGGCTCAGGGTTATTTCATGCCAGGAATATAGCGATATTGTAGTTAGAGAAAATTTAAAGATAACTGGGTCGTCAGGTTCTGAACACAAATGCTGTAGGCTGCGCAATATTCCGATAACTACTGAAGTTACGGTAAAGCTCAGTGCTCTTACGTATCAAATGCGAACCAGATGATCTCCGGCCTTATCTACTGGTGAGCTGTATATGCCGACAGGTACTACCAGCTGATAATCATTGCGACCCCCTCGAGCAGCTAACTTGGATGGCCTTCCAATCATACTAGTCTGCGCGCAAAGAGACCCGCCCATTGATGGCTGCCTCAAGCGCTCATGATCACCACAAAAGATTACCACAAGCCAGTGCTTAGGCTCTGTAGCACTGCCTATCACAGCGATGGGCCGTGCGATGGAGTCTGTGATTGTCTTTGAGCTCATAATTAATATATGACACGATACAAAGCTGTTTATAATATAGTTTAAAAGAATAATTTTAAAACATTAGAAGCATTCTAAGACTGATCCGGTCCTATACAAAGTCGGACCGTCGTATACCTATACGTGTCGAACCTAGGAGCAGGCAGTTAATCTTGGATCAGGATCCGCCCTATTTAGAGGTCTACCGTTATATTCTAACAAAGCCTAGCAAGGCACAATGAAAGACCCTGCCAACTGTGGCCCTGCTAATAGGATCGTTTTCCAGATAGTGGCGTGTGGAGAATCAAGGCTGGAGGCCTGGCGAGACCTGCGAAATGCCACGAGGCTCTGCGTCGCCAAAATTTCCTCACTCGTTAATTCTGGCGAGCTCCACCGGGACTGACCCATTATAGTGCCCGGTACAAACTCTGTAGTTTAAAATATGGTCGGTGGAGAAGCCGTCTGGGGCGATAGCGGCGGTGGCTGGAATTTCGGTAAATTTGCCATTTCTGTTGTCTCAAGCGGGAGTTCGTGTCAAATGCCTTGTAGAGGAATAGGGTCTTCCATATGAATTACTGGCGCTGCAGGACCTGGAACCTTCCTGAGGGATCACTTTTCCACGCAACTTTGTTCATGATTGTAAGCCGTTTGATGTAGTGTGCAATTCTGTGTTGTCAAAGACTGGAATGTTTAGTTATCTGTCTAGTATTTCCCTTTGGTACCCGATTAGGGAACTAGAAGGTGCCCCCTTTTTTTTATTAGAAAGTAAAATGCAGAGTTTATGATTGATAGATAATAATTATACTGTTTAACAGTCACACTGATACTGTGAAGGCTCATTAACTGATATCCAGATACATGACCAGATTCCACTACTTCAACACTTCACAACCCTATATACATCGCATCAACCTCTCACCCGGAGTATCTAGTCCCACTCATCCCAAAATAGACCTAGGTACGGAGTACTATGACATTATCTCCACCTGGTAGTGGGGTATGCCCGGGGTATACATTGTCCCAATTCTGGCAATATAGTGAGCCACGAGACTGAACAATCTTCCACCACGTCCGAAAGCCTTGCGCTACATTCGGGGATATCACCGAGCGTCACTACAATTTGCTGCCCGGGGACCCACACGGTAAAAGTTTAATTTCGACGATAGAGGGCAATTAGCCAGAGGTTTTCTGAACCTTGTGGGGGGGTACGATTCGGTCCGGGGTAAAACGTCTGGGGCAAAACGTCTGGGGTCGGGTGCTGCCGACGCTCCTGTCGGCATCTATTTAACGGCATCAAATTCCTATACAATGGCACTAACTTTGGTCTTTTCTGCAGCCTTGTACCTTTCGATTGAACCAGTGTCTCAAACGATATCTACTTGACGGCCGCTAGGGTCAGCGACAAGGAGGAACTCAAACGCAGCCTTCCTTCTGCAACGCATCACAAATCGCCATGGCTGGGGGGAACGTGGATACAGCTATCGCCGGCACTCACGAAATTGCCTATGGCCCTCCTGGTTACAAAGGTCTCATCAAAGAGCCTCGCCTATTCGCTCTCGCATGCTTCGCCTCGATCGGCGGGCTGCTGTTCGGCTATGACCAGGGAGTGATCTCTGGCGTGCTGGTCATGAATAATTTCGTGGGTTCTGCCCATCCAGCCCTATACTCTGCGTCTGTCTCCTAATCGCTTCTCGGGCCTAGTCCAAGCATTTCCCCGTCCTAACAGAGGATGCTGCTCTCCAAGGGTGGCTCGTCTCCATCATGACACTCGGCGCTATGTTCGGTGCCTTTGTGAACGGACCGATCTCTGACCGATTGTCCCGCCGGTGGTCAATCCTGTGCGCAAATATCATCTTCCTGGCCGGCTCGGTCGTCCAATGTGCGGCGGAAAACGTGGCTATGTTGTTTGTTGGCCGCCTCGTGTTTGGCTGCGCCGTCGGTATGCTGGCGATGGTTGTTCCGCTTTACCTATCCGAGCTGGCCCCCCCCAATATCAGAGGGGCTCTGGTGGCTCTCCAGCAGCTCTCAATCACGGTCGGTATCATGAGTAGCTTCTGGATTAATTACGGAACGCAGTATATTGGCGGCACTGGCGCGGGACAGTCCCAGGCCGCCTGGCGGATACCTCTTGCGCTGCAATGCGTGCCGTCTGCCATTCTTGCGATTGGTACATTCTTTCTTCCCTACAGCCCTAGATGGCTGATGAACCAAGGTATGCCGCTCAAAAGGGGGGACGTGTTGACCCTACTGACCCTCAGGCAGGTCGGGAAGATGAAGTACTCCAGACTCTCGTGCGACTGAGGAGAGTTCCTGTCACTGACCATCGTCTTACACTTGAATTTCTTGAAATCAAGGCTGCCCGCCTGTTCGACCAGGAAACTAAGATCGACAAATATGGGGAAGGGGTGTCGGAGATCTATGTCGCATTGCAGCAGTACAAGGAACTCTTTACTGTCTGCCATCTAAGAAAGCGAACCATGGTTGCTTGTCTTCTTCAAGTGCTTCAACAATTTACCGGAATCAGTAAGTTATGTTTCCTTGCTAACCCCGATCCCAAAGTATACGGCTGAGCCTGCCAGATGCCATCATTTACTACGCCCCCCAGTTCTTCGAGGCCATCGGGCTCAGTGGCAACTCCGTCAATCTTCTCGCCACCGGTGTCGTGGGCATTGTTTTCTTCTTCTCCACCATCCCCGCGGTTATGTACCTGGATCGGTGGGGCCGGAGGAAGACATTGATGCTGGGTGCTGCTGGCATGTCCGTTGCTCAGTTAGTCGTGGCAACGTTATACGCGGTGTATAAGACCACGTTCTCGCAACATCCAGCCGCGGGTTGGACTGCATGCGTATTCGTCTGGATCTACATCGGGACGTTTGCCTTCAGCATTGCCTGCGTCAACTGGATCATGCCGTCGGAGATGTTCCCGCCAGCAACGCGAGGCAAGGCTGTCGGAGTCGCAATCGCATCCAACTATCTGTCCAATTTTAGCGTTGCCCTTATCACACCAAGGATGTTAGAGTCCATCACCTTCGGGACGTTCTATTTCTTCCTGGTGTTTTGTATCACCTTAGGTGTTTGGACCTACTTCTGTGTTCCGGAGACGAAGGGTGAGCGCCACTTTACGAACTCAGAGATTCATTCCTTGACTAACGATCCATCGCAGGTGTCCCTATCGAGAAGATGGATAAGCTCTTTGGTGGCAATGATGCCCAGGCGGATTTGGAACGCATCGCGGAAATTCGATGCCGTATTGGCCTTACGTCGGATGGAGACACGGATGTCATTCTCAAGGAGAGCAAGGACCTCATGACCCATATCGAAGATACTAGTGTGAAGCATTATGCTTAGAGTTGGCATCGGGTCGGGCTTTTGATAGGAAGAAAGGCGATTGTGTCAACGATAATCAGATAAAGAACGTAACGAAGATGTTTCTTGTCATGCATAATTAGGTGCCGTCGAGAGTATCAGACCCATGACTGGAAAGGCACCATCGCGTAGAATTCAGCGTGCGAGATTTTCAATGCTAGCTAGGAGGGGCTGACCAGGTAAAAATGAAGCACGGCGCCAATTGTCGTGGGTATGACACTAAAAAGACTTGAAACTAGCAATGACCCGCATGGCATGCCTCAAAGTACTAACACGTCTGCCTAGCAGATCCTCACTTGATTTCTACGCTGCAAATTACTCAATCTTTGACTGTCAGATCTCGTGGATAAGTGGCCTTCAACGAGAATGGAACATGATGCGCTCTTGTAACAGTATTATGATCGAAGTTAACAAATAACCTCCAGTGGATGGGCAAGTATAACCGTCTCTCCTAAGTCACTCGCCATTACTTATTCGAAGTATCATGTACAATCCAAGCACCTATTCCAGGAATATCGCAATTCTGCTGCCCTACTCTACTTCCTAGCTAGGGTTATTGGCGGATCGGGTCGGGGTATGGGGAGAACCCGAACAACTCTTCTCTTGAGTATATAAGTCAAAAGAAAATACAAGAATTATCGCCAATACCTTCAATAGTGAATAGACAGAGGCGCTAGAAACTGGGAGGCAAGTGGGTCAGGATATGTCCCTGGTCAATTGTCAGGCTTTTTGGTGGAAATGGTGGATCTCGCGAAATATAACTGAATAGGAAGTATTGGCGAAGTGAACATTCTTGGCAGTTCGTGTCTGGCGATTATCGTGTAAATTCTCTAAACACGACTAGTCCACAGTTTTAAATACTATGAGATATGTGGATCACTCGAAGGATATGGTCTATGGCTCGCCTTCAAATAGAGATATCACAATTACGTCCCAACAGTAAAAATACCTCTTTACAAAACCCTCGAATGTCAATGCTCCTGTCTTGTCCCAGTTTTCGCTGGCTGGCAAGATTGTCGCCGTTACTGGGGAGCCCGCGTCATTGGCCTCGAAGTCGTGTGTGGGATGGGTCGTGATAAATTGTAGCAAAATTTATGATACTCTTAACAAGATCGCTAAGACGTTTGGTAATGCCGTCTAGATATAGTTGTGGCTAATGCTGGAAACTCACACCAACAGGCCAAACTTAGAGTATGATGAGCAGAGCCAGGCCCGCGACAACCGTATCAACTATAATAGTGTAATATAGATGGCCCAGGCCGCTAGTAAATTCTTCAAGCGCCAGGGCAAAGTAAACCTTATCATCACAGCTTCAGTCAACATGATTCTTGTCAACATTTTACTAACACAGTGTATATAATGCCTCTTGAGGCCGTGACTGTGGATCTGCCCAAGAGCCTGGCTGTTGAATGGACTGATTTTGCTCGGGGGAGTTGTATTTCGCCGGGTTCCATTATGACAAAAGATGAGTTGATGTGCCGATCGATGATTTGTATGGCTATGCTAGTATGATTATTTTTAATTCGTGCTCACATAGCAGCCCATGGAGCTCTTTGAGAAATGGCTGTCAATGATTCCTGGTGGCCGAATCTGCGATGCAGCTGAGCTGAAATTTGTTCGTCTTCTGGTCTATTATGTAGCCATTCCATTCTATATAAGCAAGATACTAATCAATCATCAGGCCTATGTTTCCTTGCCAGTGATGCTTGCTGTTATATGACTGGATCTAATTTGGTCATTGACGGTGGCTACACCCTGCCTTGGACGATTTTACAATCCTTGACTAGAATCTTATCTAGAATGCCATCAGAGAGTTGCCATAGATCAATTGAAGACAGAGCTTTTAAACACACTGAATTTGCGGTCACCGAGAGTATAAGCACTTCCCCGTGGTTTCCCCACGCATGTACAGCCGGCTATCTTACTATAACGGGCAACGTCTCTCAACCCGTAATTGTGGGGTATTGATTTATGGGGTAAATAATTTAATACTTGGTGCCTGTTCTAAAAGCTACATAATCTCCCCAGTTTTGCCATCAATGCTAGACATTTCCCACGAAACATTCGCATTGTTCTAGCATTTGAACACATACTCAAGGCACAATGAGGCGGAGCTCTGTCACTGGCCTCGCCGAGGTTACGAGCACTCCTACTGGGTTGCATGGCCTGGTAAAAAACAAGAAATGTCTGGGATTGGCCTTATTCGCATCTCTCGGAGGTGTTCTCTACGGCTATAACCAGGTAATTTCATACGATGGTTCCTGATGCTGAAGTCGCACGCTTACCAGTATGTGCTGTTGTTTAGGGTGTATTCGGCCAAGTCCAGGTTATGGCGGATTTCGAGCATCGATTTGCAACCACGGTCAGTTACCAATTCTATTACAACTCGCCTTTAGGCACGCGATTAACTTCAATGTCAGCTCAACAATTCTTCTACCAAAGGACTTCTCACCGGAATCTTAGGTACCTCAAATCAGTCAAAACATAACGTGGTCTGAAAAACTAACAGCGGATATAGAGCTAGGAGCGATGGTCGGAGCTTTGAGTAGTAGTCCGCTGGCAGATAAATATTCTAGGAAGGTGAGTACCTCTTGACAAAGGTTTCATACGCAGCCTCTGATATCTCATAGCTGTCAATCTCAGCCTGGTGTATCATCTTCATGCTAGGAGTTGCCCTTCAGGTTGGCGCGACGGATAACGTCGCTTTCATTTACTGTAAGTGACAGTTCATACCATCAGGCTCCACTGATAGACTGACCTTTCATAGCCGGTCGTTGGTTTGCTGGCATGGGAGTCGGGGGACTGTCCGTCGTTGTACCCATGTTCAACGCTGAGCTTGCCCCCGCCTCCATTAGAGGTACTCTCGTTGGCTTACAGCAAGTAGCCATTTGTTGTAAGTGATTCAATATCATATTATTTGGCATTCCCACTGACATCGTCAAAGTCGGGATTATGATATCATACTGGATTGGTTACGGCACAAATTACATCGGGGGAACTACTTACCCAGAGCAATCCAGCGCGGCTTGGAGAATCCCGCTTGCTGTCCAGCTTGTACCGGCTATTATTCTTTGCATTGGCTCCTGGTTTCTCCCATACTCACCTCGATGGCTTATGCTGGTCGGTAAGGACAAGGAATGTCTGATAGTTCTAGCGCGGCTTCGGAATCAAGACGCAAACTCCCCCGAGGTTCAATATGAATATCGGTCGCTCAAGGTCGAAGCCTATACAGATCGTGAAACTGCCCGACTACGCTACGGAACTGAAGAGAAGACATGGCGAACCGAGCTACTCGAATACAAGCGGATCTTTACAACTAAAGTCTTGCTCCATCGGGTTGGCCTCGGCGCGGGCGTTCAAGCTTTTGGCCAATGGTCAGGTAAGTCATAACATGTTCCTCTCCGCTATTGCAGATTTGGTCTTAGCCGATCGCTCATTCGTGCAGGGATTAATGCAATTATTTACTATGCTCCAACCGTTTTTGCTGAAGTCGGCCTTTCGGGCGGAAGCATTGGGTTACTCGCTACCGGAGTAGTGGGTATCCTGATGTTTATCTTCACGATTCCCGGTACACTTTTGGTAGATAAAGTCGGTCGCAAACCAATGCTTGCTTGGAGCTTGGTCAATATGGGTGTCGCCCACGCCATTGTTGCCGCGCTTATGGCGACTTATGGGAGTAACTTTGCAGAGCACAAAAGTGCCGGCGATGCCGCCATCTTCTTCATTTACTGGATTGTCGTCAATTACGCCATGCCATACGGACCCGTCGGCTGGATCGTGACGGCGGAGTCCTCATCGCTTGATATTCGCGCCAAAGGAGTCGCTGTTGGATCTGCAGTGAACTGGATTATGAATTTCGCTGTGGCACAGGTTACGCCGGTGATGCTCACAAATATTGGCTATAAGACATTCATCGTATTCATGTGCTTTTGTGTTCTCGGCCTGGTCTGGGTTTACTTCGTGTTGCCAGAACTGAAAGGCTTGTCGCTGGAAGAGATTGACGCCGTTTTCGCGGACGAGGTTAGCGCTGAGGATCGCCTTCGTCGCGAGCGCATTGCGGATGAGCTTGGACTTCATAACATGGCGAATGTTGCTGCGGATGGCTTGATGGTGGATCGGAGAGGCTCCTCTTCGAAACAAGAGGTCGAGATGCTGGAAGGATAGGCGTGTTCCTTCACCGTGATGACCCTCCCTCCATAGATATCATGAATTGATTCCCGAGTGCGAAGAGCATGTTGTCAGTGGTGCAAATATCCCAATATGATGAAAGCGGGCCGATAGCCTCAAAGCGCAGGCCAAACATATACACAGAACAAGGAAAGAGACTCTAGAACATCTATATATTACTGTCAAGCGAAAGGGCTAGAAGAGCACCAGGAATGACATCGCATCATTTGTATCATGATTTCTTCGGCGTGGGCTACATCATGAGTACGGTGTATGCGGTGGCTGAGCGAGCTGCAGAGATCATCAGGGCAGATGCGTATGAACTGAGTCCTGCTTGGCCTCGTGGTAGGATACGATGACATGATGTACGTAAATCCAACATTCAACGTTTCCTGGCTCAAGGCATCAAGGGGAATCGTCGTACTGAATGTACTTCACAAGACACGTCTCGTCTATAGTCCAAAATTGAGCATTTTATTTTTCCATTATATAAAGCAGCCCTTTCTCCTGCAAATAAAATTTACCTTAGAGGCTCGTCTCACACCAAAGCTGAAGTTAATCGGGGATCCGGGAAACCTGAGCCGAAGTGGGTTCGGGCTAAGAGACCCTAATGCAGGTTGCTTAACATAGTAATATAGTTTGGAATCTAGATTCTTGGTACTATTTAAGTAGGTAAGAGTAGTCTATGTAACCTAGACAACGCTTTAATATTAGACTTAAAAGAGAGACAACCGGCGGGGCACCTGGGACTTGTCTACCCATAGCTAATTATACACTTTCACTTCCTCGTCTAGCTAGCTTTCTCTTTGACAAATTGCTCAATGCACCTAATGACAGCACCGTGATTTAACGCCTCTCCTGACAACTTCATAGACCGACAAACAATCCCATCTCAAGTGGGGGCGGGGCTCACGGTTCAGAACAAGTCTAATGCAGGGATATGAGATAGCCTCCAACCATATCCCATTGAAGGCAGCCTCGAAGCTTACGCAGAGTGACTAGGAGACAAAGGGTGTATGCTTGAGCCAACTTCTCCTCTGTTCTGTTGGCTTTTGATGGGCTCCTCGCCTTGAGGCTAATGCAAGCTGTCTGATACAACCGTACGCCACCGTCTCCACTTTTTTTTGTCCTTTTCGGCGGTTATCGTTTTAGCTTGCTCTATTGTGCAGGGGAAGGAATCCAAGTTGTAGTGATCGCTGCAGTACAGCACAAAGTGGACTACGGGCGAATATCTCCACCTCCATGCATATTATCGTGGATACCTACCATATATAATGGGGACCCGGCCTATGGTACCACCAACTCATTTCGTTCATACCTCTAATGGCCAATTCATTTTGATATAACCTGGCTTTACTCACAATGTATATTCACAACCATAACAAACCATGGCTTCGGGGGGCAGAGGAATTCAGGGGCCAGAGATTGCTTCCCCACGTCATCGACTTTCATGCCCATAATGATCCAAATCGCGTATTCAACTCCATGCCAAGAACGCAAAATATTGCGGATGGCTTTCGAGATGTCGACATGAAGACAATGGCTACAGCGGTCGATTTCATGGCCTGGTGGTTAGATGGTCATTCCAAGGATGTCCCTAAAGAGAAGAAAGTTCTGGCGTATGTCGGAGTACCAGATATCCGATATCCTGTTCTTTTGTTTGCAGCAATCAAAGCTGGATGGACGGTACGAAGCCGAATATTGTTTCTGAGGCATGGCATGCAGCTAATTTCTAATTCTTGAGACATTCTGGGTATCACCACGAAACCCGCCTGATCAGAACCTGTATCTGCTGCGTGGGGCGAAAGTGGATCTTGTTCTCTACGCGGATCTAATGGAGCCGGTTGTCCAAGGCATCCAGCAGCTTGACTCCACAGCTCAGATGCCCTATATGCTGGTGCCGTCGGTGGATGAAGTACTGAATGGCCAATCCCCTCCGTACCCTTTTGATGTTTTATTTGCGGAAGTCAAAGATGACAGATGTCTTGCTATGCACACGTCTGGGTCCACAGGTACAGTCTGGCCCTCTTGAAGCCCGCGAAATGGTTTCTGACATGGCCTGCAAATTTAGGACTCCCAAAGATTGTGTACTATACGCATGCTGCATTTGCCTGTACTGATTCCGACCGCAATGTCCCTGTCCCGGAAGGTCGTCGTCCACAGAATGCTAAGCAGTTTGATTTTTCCCCTCCCGGGCGATTTTACTGTTGCTTCCCGCCATTCCATGTAAGAAATGTCCCCATGAGATCTGTTGCTTTTCTGTGATCATACAACTAACGAAGAGAAGCTGGCTGGTACAATGGCATTCACGGTCATCCCCGCTTTCTCCACGACCGCTACTGCCGTTTGGGGTCCCTCAACTGTGCCACCCAGCGGTCAGCTAGTGAGCTCTATTACGAACCAGACAACAGTCCGAGCCCTTTATCTTCCTCCATCTACTATCGAGCAGTGGTGGACATGCGACCCAGATGCACGCAAAAAGGCGGAAGGCCTCGACTTTGTACTCTTTGGTGGCGGACCTCTAGCTCCAAGTGTCGGGCAAAAGCTCAGCGAATTGACTGACCTTTGTCAAATGTACGGCTCAATTGAGAGTGGCCAGATCCAGATGTTTGTTCCTCAGCCCGGAGATTGGCAGTACCTTGAGCCCAATCCTGCCGAGGAGTGTGATATGCAGGAGGTAGAGGAGAGCCCCGGTCTTTATGAGCTGGTGCTGCATCAGGATGAGAAATTCCGTGGGCGACGTACTCTTTCACATACATTCCCGGATGTGAAGGAATGGCGCACAAAGGATTTATTTACACCTCATCCTACAAAGGCAGGCTTGTGGCAATTCCACTCTCGCACCGACGATCTGATCGCGCTAGGAACTGGCGCTAAGGTGTTTCCTGTTCCAATGGAGACGGCTCTACAAGGAGATCCCAATATCGCTGGCGCGCTGGTCGTCGGAAACGCCCGTCCAGCGGTTGTCCTTATAATTGAGCCAGCGCAGTCCGTAAGCGATGAGAACAGAGAGGAATTTGTTGACAGGATATGGCTCTCAGTTGTAGAAGCAAATGCCGCTGCACCCACCCAAGGCAAGATCTCGCGATCCCGTATTCTCCTGACCGATCCTGCTGTTGGCTTTGCAAGAACCCCCAAAGGCACTATTGCACGAAAGAAGTCCGAGGCTCTTTACACGGCAGCTATTGATGCGGTGTTCCGAGATGGCATTGTCAACGATAACATCTTGACTGGTGCCTTTTGAAGGTATTTTGAGTCGATTAAACGAAAAGATTAATCCGGTCAGCTATTCACGCCATGCACCCCGACACCGAGAAGTTCATCGAAGATGACCATGATCTCCTTTTTCGCTGTACAAACTGCGAAATCGCTCAGTGTGGTGGAGCTAGTTAGTCTGAGCTCCAAGGCTCTCCTTTAGACCATAGATCCGCTTTGCTATCCACTGCGCTCTCTATCTCGCTCCCTCCTTCCTCCTTCCAATTGCCGCGTGCACTCGGTTTTCTTTCCACTAGCCTTGGATACAACTTTCACTTCCCTTTCGGCTCCATTCCTTGTTTGTAGCCTTTTCCAGTTTTGTATGCCAGCCCTTGAGGCTCGCTCCTCGTATAGTTGCAGACCGACCGATCAGTTCAATGAGAAACTTGATAATAACCCTCGTCTCAAGCAGGTTGAGACCACCAGGAATGTGCAATATAACAGTATGGGCATTTCTGGGTAATAAAACCTTATGTATATTCGGTATAGATGAACATAGTAAGTATATACTATTGTAAACGACCGGACTGGTCGAACTATGCATGACTTGTATCGCAGAGCCAACGCCGGTAACACTGGAACTCATTATACCCGTTATGCCTAACCAAGCATAAATGCTTAGGGCTTGTATTCACTTTTCCGTTCCCTAGCTTATAATACAAAACCTCATTACTACATATGTGATATTATATTTTAGATTCCAGCCATCGTGTTCATCTCAGCCGACGATTCCTGTTTCCCCATCGCCAGCCGTTCAGCCGCCTCCCGACTATAGGTAGGACCCTTATAAGTCCTCATACCCTGGAACAACCACCAAATACCAACGAGGGTCATAAGACCGACGGTGATAACACTCGTATAGTTCATATTCTGAACAGTGACAGGTAAAGTAAAAGGGAAGCAGAAGAACACCACCGTGACGGCGATGTAGAGTACCGCGAGGATATTGACCACATACCCAATCTTGTGGGGCATTGCAAAGGGTCCCAGGACAACACTGCGTCGCCGGGATAGAATATGCGGAATGATAGCCCCAGCATAGGAGAGCGTGCTCAGAACAATAAATGACGAGATCAATGCTTGGAACGCGGTGGTGCTGCCCACATAAACACAGCCGAGACAGGAAACCATCACTGACATGGCTACTGTGGCATTAACCGGGCAATCCAGCGTGGGGTGTACCTGACCAAAGAACGAGGGAAAGGGAGTGGCGTTATCGCGCGCAAGTGACCACCACATCCGGCCACCGGTTGTAAGGGTTCCCACCAGCGTGGGAAATGTGGCTAGGAAAAGTAGGGCGATGAGGCCTACTGCACCCGCTGTAGAGCCTGTTGCTTGCAGGTAGATCTCGGCGACGGGGAAATAGTTGACGTTGGTATTGAAAACGGCGTCAATATCATTGATTCCGTAGAATAGTGCGATGAGATAGATAAATGCGGTGAGAAAGGCTGTCAGCAGCTGCAGCATGATGCCCTGTGGGACCTTTCTCTCTGGTTGGGGAACTGAAGGTCAGGTGTTGTTAGTATAACCTGGGTTCAAGGAAGCAAACGCGGAATGGAAACACGGGGTGATTGAAGCAAGGATATATCTGTACATACCCTCTTCCGATAAGTGGCTAATACAATCAGGTGTACCAACTGCGAAGGCAGCGTTCAAGAGTCCAGAGAGAAAGCAGATGCCGTCGGACCAGCCGCCAGTTTCGTTGTAGTAGATTTTCCAGACTTGAGCATTGCTGGCGTGTCGGCCTCTGGGCATCACGGCCAGCACGACAATGGTTATAAACCAACCACCCATGGACAACACCAACGATATCCGGTTGATGAGCGGGAGGTAACGGTTTCCCAAGCATACAATAGCACAGCACATCCATAGTACGATCAAGAAGACAATGAAAGGCTGCCAGCTATGCCACTCTACACCCGGATGCCGTAGGAGATACATGGCAACTGCCTCATTGCCGAGGACCGAGCTCATTGAAGCCGCAGACAGCAACCAGGCGCAGGCATTGAGGTAGCCCGTGAAAAAGCCCGCAGCGCGCCCATACTTGCCTGCCACCACGGACGACCAATGATAGACACCACCCGCCGAGGGAATTGCCGAGGCGAGCTCAGAGAGGGATGCGGAGATGAATGCATAGAAGATGGTGACCAGGATCAGTCCATACAAGACCGCCATAGGACCGCCATTGTACAGTGCAGTCACGATAGTTCCTCCAGTAGCCGCCCAGGAACTGTTATCAATTAGTCATCTTAGCTACGCTCGTCAAGTTCATGAGCATAAACAGGGAAAGACACACATACTTGGCAATTATAATTCCCAGACTGGTCAAACTAAACAACCCGAACCCACGAACCAGTTCTTGCTTATGGCCTAAAGCCGCTTCGAGGCGTGCTTCATCAACTTGGATGTTTCCCTTACTGGCGCGACTAGCGCTGGTCGGAGCCTGCTCCATTTTAAGGAAACCAAAATCAAATAATAAACTCAGTACGGAAGTTAAAAATGGAAATTTTCAACAACAGCAAGTAAGCAGGGAAAAGAAAAAGAAAAGAAAAAGCTCCGCCGGGAATTTGAGATATTGTGCAGAGAGGTAAGGAAATAATCAAAAAATATCGCGTAAGTTTCCGATAGCTGCAGGGTGACCGATATAAAATTGGCGCAGATACGCTAACTTAGGCACACGTTGCAGTGCTTGGACCCCCACCACGCTAAGCATCGTGTTTGAGCCTTTCATTCGGTCGCATGCATGCTTAGCGTCTTGACCTGCTCTCTTGCGCAGACCAAGCAAGGATGTGAATCCTGAAAGCATGCCCAGGCTGCAGACCGGTTCTCGCGCACGGCATTAATATCTCCAAATGTGAAGCGTGCTGCATGTTGGGAGCATGAATCCCCGTGTCTTGATTGGTGTGCCAAATCGTCGGGGCCTAGCAGACTATTAATATCTACGAAGTAATGAGCTTATAGACCCTGGGAGCGCCGCTGGCCCGCTGGCGTTTAAGTAATGAACTGGCCTCGCCTACGTTCGGTCGTTGCCGGTTTTCTCGACACATACCTAGTGATCGCATCCGATCTACTATGGGAGATGTTTCACCCACTCCACACCAGCTCTTGGTGGAAGCAGTTGTCTTCTGGAGTATAGGTGTGGTAATCTGGGTTGGGAGAATGTAGGTCGATCGGTGTTTGCCCTCTTGCACATATATCGTGAGCTGAGAAGAACAACCAGTGTCGCTCGAAGTATATCCAATGGAGGTATCCGGAATCTTCAAGGTGCGTACGGGGCCTCATAGCCCACCGGATAGCGCGGACATCCAGGTCACTGAGCTGTCTCCTTACAAAATACTGACAAATGGTAGTGGATGACTACATTATGAGTGTCACCTTTGTATGTGGTTCATCTTCGTTTCACCCAGCTTTACAGCCTGGGTATAAAGCGACTTGACTGACTCGTTAGGGCATCTACACAACGCTCCTGGTCCTCATCAATATTTCCTCCAATTACAACACCAACCTTTTCCCCCCTGAACAACTCCCGCAGATATTGGCCGACCCCATGGACGTGGCAAATCGGATATATGGCAGCAAAATTGTAATTGGACTAGAACAATGCATGCTCCTGTCGACGTGGGGTGTCAAAACATGCCTCGTTGCCATGTATTGGAAGTTAACGAAGATGCTGAGCTGGCATCTCTTTGTTAAACTCCTGGCCGGCTATGTCGTCCTCGGCTTTGTTGTCATTGAGATCACGTACTTCGCCGTGTATTGTCGACCTTTCTCCGAATACTGGGCTGTTCCGCCACACAACACGCAGTGTGCAACCTACCAGCATTATTCCATCACACAGGCGGTATTCAACCTCTCGTCGGACGCATGCATGTTGGCAATCCCGATTCCCCTACTGAAGGGGGCGCAGATGCCGCTGCGCAAGAAGATCCTCCTCGTCAGTGTCCTCGGCCTAGGAGTGTTTGTGATGATCGCGGCCATCCTAAATAAATATTTCAATTTTCACTCGCCATATACGACCATCTATCAGATCTGGTATATTCGTGAAGCCAGCACCGCCATCTATGTGGCCAACCTCATGTGCTGGTGGCCCTTACTACGCAAGATTTTCGGCAAGGCCTTGACACAGTATCATAGTAGATACGCCACGAAAAACGGGCATCCATCACATCCCTCCGGTGTTCTTTCGAGGGAGACCGGCTCCACAAAGCCATCGGCCGATCGGCAATACTTGGCACTATCGAGTTCCAAACGATGGTGGCCACACAAGGGCCTTGGCGAGTCCTCTTCTCATGTGCTTACGACATCGACTAGCCAGGAAGCGATCAACTTACCCGTTCGGGACCCTCAATCCGACGGAAATTTGGAGATATGGCATAAAGTGGACTATAATATCGAAGAAAGCTACGACGCAAAGAAATAAACACGTTTTTTATGGGTGCTCTACATCCCTTTTCCCTGATAATATGGCATGATAACTCTTTAGCTCTCGGCCAGACAATTAGGAATCGCGTAAAAGCCCAACGAGGAAAACAACAACAATAAAATAAGCGACCTAGAGTGATGATCTTAATCAACCGAAACGAGTCTTGCACCCGACATGGGCCGAGCCACTCAACCGTCGGGCATGACTTATCCGACGGGCGAGTTAATGCCTCTCATCTTTCCTCCATGTCCTGGGGAAATATTTTTTTTCAGATATCTAGTCCGATAAGTATCCCTCGGGAGGGGCCGGCCGCCAGCTAAGCCACGAAATTGAATTTAGTCCATGGTCTGGATACCGGATCTCTTTCCCTTTCCTTTTCACGTTTTCATCCCAAGTGGAGCCGACAGCGAGCCCTTTGCGCTTGAACGGTTTGACGCAGTGACAAGAGATGTTGGGCCGCGCGGGTTGGCCCGACCCTCGAGTCCGCGTTTTAGGGTTGCTTACCCTGACTATGTACAAATCCAGCGAATCAGAGTCGAAAGCTGACATGACTAAGCGGGAAAACAGCAGTCGGAAAAATAGGGGCATCAAATCGTGAGCTCAGGCGGATTCACTGATCTTTGAAGCGATCGTTTGAGCTGGCTTGGGTCACCTAGACCAATCCTAGTATTCCTTTGCGCTACGTTCTTTAGAATGCAGCCCTTCTCACGCCCGACTCTCTCTGTGTTAACCTCTCGAATTCATGGTTGAATGTGACAACTTTACCGAACCGATTAAGCGCTAAACGCATCTGGTGCGATCAACGCAGCATTAATAACGCAATTCTTATCATGCCATCTGCTTAAACTTTGGCGCTTGTTTCCCCTAAGGAGGCTAAAATGCTAGTGCTCCGGCTTCGGCAACTCAGGGTACACTCTGTAGTCTTTGCTCCTGCCGGTTCGTGCGTGGCGCACTGCACAGAATATCGGTGAAATCGACGATATCTCAGCATTTGTTTCTTGTGTAGTTTTGGGTAGCTAGCTCTACGCCATTTCGAATGCCCATGACGCAAGACGTAAACTATGTTATGAGCATCTGCGCTGATCCCCCACGGCATCGCGTCGCTTCTGGGAAGTTCACCGCGACGATCGATTTGTCCCATTCGTGGAATGAAATTTGAACTGACCCTGACGTATAATTTGCGCAAACCTCTGTTGGCCAATCAATGTACGGTGAAATCAATGGAGAACTCATGGCCAGAAGCTAGCACTGATGTGGTAGCATTACTTTCCTTCTTTCTGGCCGTTGCGACCGTAGGTATACTGCTTTTGTCCCTGTAAGTTCATATATATATTTGCATATACGCTCATGCATCATTTGTTGGGGATAAGGTGATCAAGGCGCGACGGTGATGGTATTAGCGCTTTAGTCGAGTAGGATTGAGGATATTGTAAGATCTTTCGTATATTCTTGCCGAATGTTATATATGATTCGCAATTAAACAGTAACTGGCTTGTCACATATCGCATTCAATTAAGCATATTCATTAGAGGCCCTGAGCAGGTGTGTCAATCGTGTATTTACCTTATCAAATATCAATCTACCTGCAGGGAACCGGTAACACTAGATCTTGTGACTTCTCTGTTTCCAATAGCCGATTTGACCCAAGATATATCCTTGATGGAGGCGAATACTACGACCTATCCCAGTTATCACATCTGATATAGATAGGATGTCACCGTGGCAATGATCGGCATGATCGGAATTTTCTTCGCGCTCTACGGCAAGGCAAACAGACATTGTAGAATGTAGGTAAGAAAATATATAAAAGTCGGTGCGTTCAACAAAGCCCAGGTCATATTCAGTTGGCATACTATCTGCATCAAAATAAACCCGAAAGATCCGGATCCTCGTCAGAAACCATGACTGTTCTTCTCTCTATCCACCGTGACCTATGTTTCCACGTACACATAATCATAAACCAGACACAATCGTAGGACGAGGACAGCACTATCAACGAGCAACACAATATCAAGCAATCAAACATAACTCACAGGCTGACGTAGTCTGTCAAAGCCCCATCAACCAAAGCCGGATTAAACAGTACCTTCCCCATAAACAGTAAAATCTCCTGACTGAGCCAAGGGACGCTCCTTGGCTCCATTCGCATCGGCACCGTGACGGACAAAGTTGAATTGATACCCAGTGCTATTGGAATCAGTTAACTGGCTATGCAGTACGAGTGATAGAGCGTGTACATACTTCGGCGGGACACCGTTCACACCTTGGACTCGGTAAGCATGGGCATCCCTGTTGATACCTTGGCCAATCTGCCTTGCATAGGGTTCGAAGTGTCGCATGTTGACAAGCCAGAGATCAAACGTTGGTTGATCGGTGCTAGATCATATATAGTATGTTAGTTGGCTGTGATTGTTATCCATGGTGGAGCATAGGCGGTCTATGGCTTACTCGACAGCGGACCATGTAACTATGGTTCCCGCCTGAATGGGGACTTGATCACCACTCATTGGGGCGTTGACCGTATAGGCGGCGGCGGAAGACGCAAGCGCAACGAGGCAAGCGAGAGTGAACCGCATTTTGATGACGGTTGGGTAAATTGGGTGGGCTTTTCTTGAGGAAGAGTAGCGATTGCTAGAATGCTTGCTATGTGTGATTGTTGCTGGAGAGCGATGAGGCATAGATTGGAGCAAAGTAGAGTGTCATTATATATCCATGATCCGGAACTGAGTCTACTTGCTCGCGCCTAATCCTTCGAGGTATTTCATGGTATTTTGGATCATCGCCGAAGGTACACATTAGTCGACCGGTAGCCGAGAGAACTAACATCAAACAATGTTGATATATATTCGGTACTTACTATATATATTTATGTAGCTTATTAAAGACCGCCCGCTGTTGTCTTGTCGAATTGCAAATTGTAGCGACGGTCTTCCATCCGGGACTCGAAGCAATTGATTGCCGAAGGGTTTTCACACAGTATGGTGTCCGGCGATCGACAGATGAGTTGAGGGGGAACTCCTTCTGAAGTCTACAAGACAGGGTGCCTGATTTAAAGTATCGCTCGCCGTATTTGGAGAAGTAGTTACATTCCTATCGAAAAAATGACCAAGTATGGTGTCTTTTCTATCTCCGCGTCCAGGGATGTATAGAGTTGGAACTCAAGTTGCTCACATTCTATCCCAGCACACGACTCGTTCTAAATATTGCATTGCAAAGGGAACTTATTTAGATTGAAGTAGAGTTCCCTGTGTCACGAATCTTCCCGGCCTCCGGACGTTCGCCGTTTGAGCTGCCGATAATAATTTTATATCCGCCCATGTCTGCCTTGGGTCAAACCCAGTAACGTAAAGCTTACTACTTGATGCTTTCCAAGTCAGCAGAAAGCAGTGTAGAGGTTACTTAGCTGTTATGCGACATTTGAACTGCACAGAAATTGCTTATGCGATGGCAAAGAATTATCGGATACCGAGCCACTACCAAAGACTGATTCTGAGGATTCAGCTCGATGTAAATTATCGCTTCAAAATATCAATGGGTGTTGTATGGAGCTGTCTGTCATCTTAAAACCAATATAGAAATATAACGTAGTCAGATTGCAGCAAGGCTACACGTTTAGGAACCATTGAACGAAAGGATCTAGAGGAGAGGAACAGTACGGAGACAACTGCGTTCACGGTGCACAGACAAGGGCTCAACATGACCCTTGCCCTAAAGCGGCAACGGCGTGTATCTATTTGGGTAGATATATATATATCTTCCATCTGTTATTTTTAGGGTGGCCTGGACGATTCTAGACTTTGTGACAGTTACGGGCCTTGGTACGCGATCCCCTTCCACAATTGCTGTTGTAGATCAATCTTGTCTTGAAATGGAGTATGAGTAGAGCGAGTACTCCTGAGCAATATTCGATTACGGTGTCTGGTCCACCCACTCAGCTACACAGTGGATTGTTTGGGGGCACCGTGTACGAACCATTGACCGGTTTGGTCATTCTCCTCTCCAAGCTGGTCGACTCTCAGGGTAACATACTCATCCCTGGGATTCAGGAAGAAGAAACCTTTCCCTAATGCTCGTTAGTCAGAGACTATAGTACAGTAAATGCGTAGCACTCGATACTACCGATGTATTACGATCTGTATCAATTAATCCAACAGTAGCCTCGCGAAGCTGTAATTATCAATCTCAACCCGCGTGGGACCGCATGCCATCTATATATAACCCACGTCCCCTAATCATGATTACGGATGGCTCCGTAGGTTGCCAGACAAAATTAAGATTCTCGGGCTGATATGGCACTGAGAGCAGGATTACCAGAATACTAATTTTACCTCTGGACCCTCTCTACATCTTACATCGCATGTTGAGTTATGTTATCACTAGCTAATATTGACTGGGATATAATGAGCCCAAGTGTGGCCCTAACTCTTATTGTGTCTCAGACTTCATATGGAAATACCAGAGATGTATCATTTCAGTGTGCTATACAATATGCTCTCTTCAGATCTCGAATTCGTCGAGACTTATCCAACGGGACAATGCAGCATGCAGTCTTCTTGTATTTATCTTCTCCGTTGACACCCATGCGACGACACCATCAGGTCGCAACAGTAAGCCCTTCAGCCCGAATGTCTCATTTGCGCTGTGGCCACAGTAGTGGACCATTAACTGCAGGGACTGCAAGGACTGCACAAACTCTGCCACCTGGCTGTTGCTCCCAAAATCAATCACCAAGAAGGATCCTTTCTCCAACTTAGCCCCAAGTCGCATTCCATCATCGAATGCAAAATCCGGAGCACTATGACCAACAAGTGGATGGGCATCGTCAAGGTTGTAGCGCAGGGAAAGTCCCCAAATGTGATCGGCGAGATAGGTCGCCCCATCTTGGGTATTGATCATGTCCCGCATGAGACTCGCAATGGCCTGGCCATATGGATCTGGGCGTAAGGCTGCCACCTGAGCGCGAGTCCACTCAAGCACTCGAGCCGCCTCGGGATGCCGCTCTTCGTTGTAGGTGTCGAGCAGGCCAGGAGATGCAATCCCCTTGATGGTAGCCGCAAGCTTCCAGCCGAGATTCATCGCATCACCAATCCCGGTACTCAATCCTTGCGCGCCCAATGGAGAGTGGATGTGGGCACTGTCGCCAGCCAAAAGAACGCGTCCTCTACGATACTCTGTTGCTTGCTTCGAGCGATCGGTGAAGGACGAGGCTAGGTGAAGCGCTTCGACAACGATATTTATGCCCGACACTCGTTGGAGCACTTCTTGGAAATGTTCCCGTGTAATGCGTTGAGACCGGTCAAAGCCCTTATTGAAATCGATAATATGCAACTGTCCAGGCCCGCTAACTATGTACATCCCCGAGTTTGTGTGCGTAAAGCCTGGCTTCAATAAGTCCGGTCGGTCGAGATCGCACACCGCAATATAACCAGTGAACTGCGCTTCTGTCCCGACAAAGTCGAATCCAGCAGTTTTCCGAACTGTACTGCGTCCACCGTCGCATCCCACGAGCCATCGCGTAGTAAAACACTGGTCACCGGCCCATACCTTCACTGATTCGCCTTCATCGGCGAGCCGGGAGACTTCCATACCTCTAAGGATCTGAACACCAAGCGTCTCTGCGCATTCCGACAACACAGCCTCAAGATGTCCAAGAGTGGTTGGACCAGGAAGGAAGGACGGTCCTGGCAAGTGATATGGCCAACGTGAAAAGTCGATCTTGTTTGCATTAATCACCAAGCCCGCAAAGTGTCCCCCAAACTGAAAGCCTTCGGTCTTCTCCAAATGCGTCGGACGCTCCTCATCACCGAATATCCTCTTTAAGATGCCACGGCGGTAAAATGCCTCCACTGCTGGGGCATAGAGACCGCGACGACCAAATAATCCCTCTTTCCAAGGCGACTCCCGCTGCATCTCTCGTTCTAGTACAAGTACCGACATACCAGCTACGGCCAATTCACAGGCGAGGAAAAGGCCTACCGGCCCAGCGCCAGCAATAATAACATCCCACATCTTGTCCATTATTCGATCTTGTAGATAGCGTTTATGGTTTGGGTTTGAAACGATCGTGCTGAGCTTCGAAAGAAGCCTTCAGCGATTGCGTTTAAGTAAACCATCTCGGGGTTTACTAAGTTCCGCTCGGGCTGCCGCACCCCGAACACTGTTTTGCTTCAATCTATTGAGGATGTCACCGAAGAAGGATGGGTGGCTGTCAAACAAGTGTTACCGTATGTCTTGGAGAGGGAACGTCGCCTCGGCCTTACTTGCGCAAAACGCATGTACAACGCTTCGGATATTGCTCAGGATGGCGACGCCATCGTAGCCCTACAAGGCGCAGACCGGCTATTTGTTATCCGCCGCTGTGGCGAAAATACCTACAGCCTCGTCGGTGATATATTTGTCCATGGACTTATGTATGGAGAAACCTATGAAAATCAGGATTCATCCGAGGTGGATTATTATATCAAGTTAGTGTAGGATGCAAATACGGAGCGGCATTAGATGCTGTTTCGTCTATAATTATATATACATATGGATTAAAGTCGAGCCTCACTCCTCTAGCTCCTTGATTGCTTCTTCAATACTGGGAAGCCTCTGGCGCCCCAGGCTGAGCCTTCTCCTCCACTTGGCTTCCTTCTTCAGCTTAGATCTCTGGCGACGAGTACGTGGATAGTTTATCGGAGACTCTCCACCAATAAAAATGAAAATGTCATACACTGCGCCTCCAACCAGGGCACCGGAGATGGTAGCCAGCCAAGCTCCCCAAAACCACCAACCCCCTCGTTCGGTGAACGTACTTCCACCGTATCCTGCCATCAGAGCCACCAAGCGAGGGCCGAGGTCTCGGGCTGGGTTGAAACATCTACACTTCCATTAGCAACACCATTTCTCACAGAGCTTTCCAACTGATAGAGAAATACGCACCCTCCAGTATTATAACCAAAGCCGATTGATAACACAAAGATCAACAGGCCAATGATGAACGAGTGCATACCCGCACCGGGAGGGGCATTGCTATCGTCACCCATGGCAAATATTGTGCAGATTAGAATAGCAGCAGCGACAAATTCGTTGAAGAATGCCGTCACATTGCGGACGTACGTCAAGGGCTCGGTATAGAAGCCCAGACCAGTAGCACCCATTGTGATGCCGGTACCGCTGTTAGAACCACTGTGGAATATCGAATCGCGGTATATGCAATAAGCAAGTCCGCCGGCTGTGAGAGCCCCCAGAATCTGAGCAATCATATAGTAAATACATCGCCGTCCTGGAAATCCACGATAGATCCATAGGGAAATGGAAATGGCCGGGTTTAGATGTCCACCGCTGACCCCACCGGCAATGTAGATTCCCACGGTAATCGCCAGTCCCCACGCCCAGTACAGAGCGAGTTTGTTGCCTGCATCACCTCCCCCGGTGGAGATTGCCAGAGTCGCACATAGTCCAATTAGCATTGCCACCGTAGTCTGTCAATTCCATCGTTAGTATGGTATCTCTTAGCCAATCTTCCGCATGGGCAGGATATTTCTCACCCCTAACCATTCAGCAAATGGCTCTCGCAGTCTATGCCGCACCCTAGACCACTTGTTAAAGTGCTCCGCCTCGCCTCCGTCCGGCTTGCTCCCATCCTCGGTCACCTCGTCTTCCACTGGACGCGATACTCTGTCGGGGGCATCCGCATTCGACATCTCCTGATGTACCATTGTGTCATCATGGGAACCTGATCGAGGATCAGAGGTCGCTTGGCCATCTTTTCCGTGCTCGTCCCCCTGATCCGGAGTGGCCTCCAACTCAGGCACTGGTTCCGACTCCCCCTTTTGACCTGTAGGATAGGCAGATGTTGTCCCACCACCATCATGGCGGCGCATACCTGGTCGGACCACGCGCGGAAGCGGTTTCGCTAAACCCCAAATCGGCTCTTCGTTACTCTTCCCATAGTCGGGATTCATGTCATGATATTCCGGATGAACATAAGTCGAGTTAGGTTCGAATTCTCGTGGGCCTGCAAGAGAGGGAATTGTTTGATTTGTGTGAGTTGTCCGACTCGTCTGGTTCGTCTGCCGACGTCTGAGTTGGGAGTATCGGGACCGTCGCTGTGACCCGGTGCTGTGATACTGTAGTGGTGGGCGCTGTCTGTCTTGTCTAGTGTTGTTCTGTTGTTCATTGGCCGTGGACGGCTCGTTTTTGCTTTCTTGGATTGTATTCAGGTCATAATTCTGATCCTGGCGGCCATCGGCCAGATCCTGTTCCTCCGGCATGTCGGATGTTCGGGGTGCCTAAAATCCAACGCTCGGGCAAAGGATTAGAAGAAAGAAAACTAAAAGGGATAAAGTCGAAAGAAGAGAAGTATGATATATAACCAGAGAATAGAAAAAAGGCTAGATCGGAGTATTACGAAAAACTTATATCATGACAGCGTCAACGATGATACCATTGACCGGGTTGAAAATAACCTCCCTCCTTCCTTTTCTGCTATATAAACTACGAGCGGTGGAGCCATGATATCCAAGCTCAACTGTTCTGACATAGCACGCTTAAATTTCTAATTATTTATCAACTTTTTTGCTCAATGTTCCCTGGTTGATATCAATGAGTCGCGTGGCAAAACAACCCTATCGTGACTGATTGAGCGGATTCTCACCCGGCTGGCGGATCTATGATGTCACGAGCAACCGAAACCCTTACAAAGAAAAATTCCATCTTCATCTTGGCAAGTCAACAGACCTAGCCCTCTATTTTTCTACTGGGATTTTTAATGTATCGAGCACCTACCCTGTACGGCACCTGGGGGCCTTAGAATGTTCATCATTGATAACTCAGGATGTCATGCCGGCTGGCAGTAGAATCCGGGAGACATACAACGGGTTTCAAGGAACCCGACCATAGGACATGTCGATCCCGACCTCTAGAACTCGTTGACCCCTGTTGATTAATGGTGAGCATGACGCATATTAGCAAGGGTCGTATAGCACCACCTGTTGTCATAGATAATTGCTCCCTATGTCCCTGAGCTTGAATAAGCTTGGTGGAAACCACGACGTAAAAATATCTTCCTTAGCCCTAGGGATCCACCGACGATCGTTACCCTTTGGAACCATCCTCGGCTGTCTCTCCAGCCAATCATGGCTGTTATATCAAGCGGAAATT
The DNA here is from genome assembly GCA_002894705.1 of Aspergillus sp. ATCC 12892. Taxonomy (NCBI): domain Eukaryota; kingdom Fungi; phylum Ascomycota; class Eurotiomycetes; order Eurotiales; family Aspergillaceae; genus Aspergillus; species Aspergillus sp. ATCC 12892. The sequence goes on along the minus strand of NVQI01000077.1, from coordinate 758,935 downwards.
TCAAGCTTATCCCATTCAGGGCTTCAAACCCCCGTTTCAGCCAACTTCAGTCACCGATCCTAGCATTTCACATCTCTGCCAGTTGTACGCAAGCGTACATATTTTCTGGAATCCCTAAATACAAGGCGACTGCGGCTTAGTTACGTCATTACTTTAGCCGTCTACTGCTAACTATATGACTACATTGCAGCCAGATTTTTTAAATGCCAAGGTTGCTGCTCCGACCGTTGAATGGTTTGATGGTTGGGTAGTTATAGGATTGTCAGAGAACTGTATTCAACTAGGCTTCAAGTGCTAGGATTCGGGATAGATATTATAGAGTTATATGTTTAATAAATGTAGCCTTAATATCGTCAGGAAACCTTTACTATCCAGTGTGGTGTTATTGGTGGTGACAGTAAGAACCCCGAGCGGTTACAATAAGTCAATATAGACTGAGTAAGTAACTTCAGTTATTCAAGTAGCTCAGGTAGTTTCTAAAATTTAAACGGTCCAAGCAGTTCAAGTAGTTTAGGCAATTCCACCAGACCAAGCGATCTAGGTTGACTTAGTAAAGTCATTACTGCCTCAGGGACCGGAACTCGTCCGAAAGCGACGTGCGTGGTAATTTAGTAATGGCCTATCTTAAAGGAATAGCATTTGGAATAATACACGTTACAAGTGGTTACCATCGAATAATCTATAGCAGTATTATATAGGTAGCATGGGTACTAGCTAGTTCTATCGGTCAACGTGTAATATGCCTGAGCTGCCCTATGCATTAGTTCTGTGGGTCGAAAGTGCACCGTGCAGGACTTAAGTATAGCCACACTGACCGCCAGTGGAAGCTGAGAAGACTGAAGTCAGTGCGAGTTAGACGGCGTTACATCCAGCTAGAACTATCGCTTCAGGAAAGCCGGCGCACGGTTTTCGACGTTGATCCCACCATTCCGTTATAATCAATTGTCCAAATCGGTTGCGTTTTCCTGTGAATCAAGTTGGCTCTCCCTGTTTTGAGTTACCTATCACTTAGCGAACAGATCATTGTTCTGTATACGGCTTTTCTGCTTCCTCGGTCAACTCTGATAGCTGTCAGTATTGGCACTGGAGACGAGTGCTTCTCTAGTATGTTTATAGCGTTGTCGTGTAAGTTGAGCGGCTCGTGCGCTCTCATACCACCTGAGGACATTGATGAGTTGCTCTAGCTCAGGCGCATAGTTGCCTACTGATCTTCGGTTCTAAATGATGCTGATCTGTTGTACCTTCACCTTTCGCTCCCGTTAAACTTTCGCTTCGCTGTCTTTCACAAACGAAGCCGATTCATTCAGCCAGCCTTTCATTACAATCCCTGTTATTAGGAGCCAACTATAAACTCTATATAAACATACCATAAGATGCTGCAGGCACCCCATTCTGTCTACAATATTCGTTCTCAAATCTACGCTTCAGGAGAATCTCTTTCAACGCAATCCAGTGCACCGACTCTAGACTTTCGGTGTATTATCCAGGATGTCTAGCCTCCAGAATGCCTCCAACATTCCTAAGCCTCGATTTGAAATCCCCCCTAATAATTCTACCCAGCCTCGGTGGCTCCTCGACCTAGACGACTGGGTAGTGAGAGCATATTCCCGCATCCGTTTTCACCAAGACCCAAAGAATCGCGAGTATGGTTATGGCATCATCTCGTACACGTGGGGCAAATACTGGAACAGAACAGATACAGTCCCAGACAAAGATGCTCCAGATGGGATTGACTGGAAAATCCCACGCTTAGCAAAAGATGCTATCTCACTGGGCGAGGCAAAAAAAGTCATTACTAGTATGGGTAAACGCTACGTCTGGTGGGACTGGATGTGTGTCCCGCAAGGGGGATCCCATAAAGACATTGCTGCGCAAGAAATCGGGAAACAAATGTAAGTCCTCGTCTCTACTACTTTCCCCGTCTACTTGGCTAATATCGAGGGGTTGAATAGGGCAATCTACAAAAATGCTAAGGCCAGCATTATATGGCTGCATGACACCAACTGGGCGCAGTCTTCTGACGTGGGGCATTTTCTGCGGAATCACTATCCCGAACGCCCTTTACGGCAATGGCTGCAGAAGTTTAGTACGGGCCTACAACGAATCAGGGAACGTGAACCCTGGCTTACGTCGATTTGGACTCTGCAGGAAGGGGTGCTGTTGAACCATTCCCGCCTCGTCGATCGTCACGGAGCCAGGCTTCCCGACGTGCCAAATGACAAGAGGTTTCATTCCGACGAGGCAACCGTAGTCGACCTCGCGATCGTCCCCGCCAAACTCGCTAGAGATATTGCCATGGCACTATTCACTGGAGAAGGGAATCCTGACCCTCTCTTCAGAGATTTTACCTCGGTGCGGGAGAACCGTGTTTACGCTCAACAAATTCTGTGTGAGATCATTCGGTCTGGTCTGTTTGGTTACTATGACGGCCCTGTGCCCCTTACTATCCTTGCAGGCAAGGGCAGTCGCCGGTATGATAAAGCTACCAACCCAGACCAATATTGGGCATTGATCGGCGCCCTGGATCTGGACGTGGCGCCCAACTACAAGTTGACAATCCCAAGGGCCCGAGAGGACTTCTTCAAGGCTCTACTAAAGAAGTATCAGTGGCAGCTTCTCCTGGCTCCTTCTCTCCCACTCGATGTCTCGCGCCGGAGTTGGCCCGAGGTGATTGCGGACGGTCACATTCTCCCACTTGATGATCTCTTTTTCATCTCTGAGCTTGTTGATGGGTTACCTCAACTATCATGGACTGGGACTGAAACTGGAGGCCCAATTATTATCAGTGGAGCTAGAGGTACACCGTTCAGAGTTTTCCGACTAAAGAAGACAGGTCATTTCCGCCGGTACATACAAGCGCGCAACAAGCAGGGACAGGACCTGGTCGATGTGCTGGGTCCGGCCACTGAGGCACCGGTTGAAGATGCCACGTATCTGCACATTGCAAAGCTGCAGCCAAAGTCCGGCCTTCCGGGTAAACGATGCATTGAATTGAGGGGTTATCAGCGAGGTGGAGCGGGACAATTCAATGGTGTGGTCGATCTGTGGGTCGCCGAGGACGACGTGGCTCTGGAAAGCATCAGTAAAATTACTCTGCACCTTCCCCAGAAAAATCTGTAAACATAATTGTCCATATCACACAAAAGTAGTACCAGGCTAGTTAGTACATACTTGATCATATACGTCTACAAATTTGATTATTTGTTACCAATGAGATTTATCGATCCAGCTCCTCATCCTCTGCCCATAGAGGTCCTATCTAGTCCCCCATATCGACCCATATGGGAGCAAACCCTGATGCATTCAGCTGTCTTTGGAGAACGGCAAGGAACTTTAACAGTCTCATTCATGACAAGCACACACCGCTATTCATGGTTGTGTCACAATTGAGGTGCCCACCAGGAGGAGTCATGCAACCAAGACAGACCTATTGGGCACCAAGCTGCACAATGTTACCCGCAAGCCTTCTGATGACTTACTTGGAGACAGTTTAAACCCCGGTGCAATCTTATGCACTCCCTCAAAGTGGCGTACATCGTTTTCGGGGGCCTATCAATGAACATACTCATTTACGGGGTATTTCTATTACACTAATATGGAGAGGAATTATACACAATTGAGAAAACGTTACTCATAAACACCAGAAAGGTAACTGAAGACCAACCAGCCGGGGAAGAGATGGGGAACTCATCTTTCCACAGGGATAGGATTCAGCAGCCTGCTGCCTTTTATACGTAACCCATTGAATTTTATCTGCGGTCCGTACAGATAGTGTCCACAGGTCCACCTTGTGGCGTACGACTGACCCCCTGGTAACCGTGTTGTGGCTCTTGAGCAGTCGATTCCGATGGTATCACTCCTGGCGTCGCCATATCATGCAACTCATAAACTTGCTCATCGTCCTTGTAGTCAACGGCTATCCTGCTCACCCCATCTGGGCACGGAAAAGTTCCCAAGCTATACGTCCGGCCGAGTTCCTCCAAATGCTCTCGTTGCTGTACTTCAGTCCACGCATGAGTGCCCTCAAAATCACGCATCATCTGGCTACGTGCAATCCACGGGATGAGAGACCCAATAGATTTGGGAATGCGTGGTCCATTGAATCGCCCACGGTACGCGACAAATACACCAACAATCAGCAGGACATCCAGGGATACGAGAATGATGACAATGAGAATTGACGGGGTGGACGGTAGTATACCCCACACACCCTGAATGACTGTTCCATCGATAGTGATGGAATGGGACTGGGGCAAACGCTGAAGATACAAATCTCGCCAAAGAGTAAAGTAGGTGCTGAAGACTGTTCGGTAGGTGAGCTGGACGGCATCAATCAGAAGTGCTGTGTCCACGGAGTCCAATTTGGGATTCAGCTTCTCAATTGTGCGTGCCGTCAAAACCCCGGGCCAGTCATACTGATAAAACGAGGAATTTCGCTGAGCAGGAAGTGCTTTAAGTGACTGCGTAAACGCCAGGTTGAATTGTCCCAGGATATTAGATGCATTCTGATACAATGCGTCAGTGATCGAGCCTCCGGGAACAGCCTCGTAATGTTCTATGTGGCCAGAGTGATCGAACTGGACCATGAAATCTTGGATATGAATTGTTGGCTGGCAGCATAATGCGACTGTGCTGTCACTGTTCAGCGATGTTCCTATCGTTTTATTCAAGCGCGCAATAACCAAGAGTGTAGACTTCTCGCACTCCGTCGATGCAGAGAGCCCTTTTGGTGCCATAAAATGGATAAACTTCTCGGGGTAATCAGAGGCTGCCCATGGCGCCTCTACAGGGCATGCAGATTCCATACTACTATTAAATGGTGTATAACGCCAGTATTGTTTCCTTGAATTACCATCAATCTCTGAATCGCTAGATGGAAGGCTTTCACATATCAGATCCACACCGATACCACGTGTCAAAGCCGTATAAAAAGTACGCTCGCTTTCCGGCCCATCAATTTGAATTGGCACAAGTGAGTGGTTGGACGTAGTCCACGGCAGGAAGGGGGCGTCCGTCGTGATACCGCTCGGAATAACACTATAGCTATCCAATACAGGGCTATTTGGTTGACTTGAAAGCGTGGACAAGTTGTATGTCGCAAATAAGGCAGAAGCAGCCGTCGAATGGAGTTTTACTTGTGGTTCAAAGAGGCCACCGCTCACAACAGTCAAGAGTAGGTCCAAAATACATGCCAATGAGATTATCACGAGGAGGCGAGGGCCTCGGCGTGCGCATTTCCAAAGCACCGCAAACGAAGTTTGACAGCCATAGTCCATCAACAGCGATTGTTTTGCTGTCACCAGTCCATTCTGTAACTGAGTCCACGGCTCCAGGACGCTGAGGTGGCGAAGCACTGACGCTAGAAGCGCGCTGATCATAGATGCAACTATGGTCGGGACGAAGAGCATGGAAACATACAAGACCAGCTGGGGCCCGGTCATGGAGTTAGGGTCGTCCATGCGAAGATATCGAAGAGCCAACCCAAACAAAGCGAGTACGAAAGCCAGCGACAAACATTCTATAAAGAACAACGGTAGTCTTAGGAAATGTGGCATAAAGTCCTTCTTTCTCCGAGACTTGCGTGTAGAAAGAGGCACCGGATTTCCATCGAGTGATACGATTTCCAGTCTGCGTTCCTTTGACACTCCGCTCCATTGGCACCATAATCCCTTAGCCCATTGGATAAGCTGTCGGGTAGTGGCTTGATCAAAATCTGCATCAGGCCGAGCTAGTACAATTGTTGGACTGAATAGATTCGCAACGATCGCACACTGCGCAGCAATTGACCCCGGGTCGCTTCGAAGAAAGTTAGGTCGTCGAGGGTAGACAAAGGCTAGGAAGGAGAGCAGGAGAGAAGCTACGCAGAGCATGATTTCCGCATGGATAGCCGGGCCATGCAACATTTGGAGTATTACTGAAACACTCTGCTGTTCTGCACGGATTTTCGTAGGTCGTGTAGGATCGAACATTTTGTTCACGGTCACAAGAAACCTGTGATTCCATAGGTTACGCAGCCTTTTCTGATACTCTTCGAGTGCTATGAACTTGGATGTGGAACCTGTGTCTAAGAGGCTAGGCGAGCTGGTAGTGTTGACAAGTCTTTGTATGCCTGCCGCGCGAGGCTCGACGTGGAATTGATTTTCAAACTTGTCGATACTGAACTCAGCTGGACTGAGGTTGCTAACCGTTTCCTGTTGGATTTGAGCTGCGACGATTGATGTGTTTGTGGCGATGAAAACCTCCGCTTCCGCGTAATGATAAGTAGCCATACAAGCAAACACCGCGGCCTTTGATGGCTTGATGGAGTTGTTTTTCAAAACATCCCCTTCAATAACTACGCCGTACAAGGTGGGTGAGCCGCAGCCACTGCCAGTAAATGCAGAAGTGGTATTAGAATTCCGGCTAGGTTGACTTGACTCCCAATAGCCAAGCTGAAAGCGTCCAGTATCGGTGGGGGCGACGCTGTCGAGTGTTAAATTAATCGGGCAGCCTGCAGTGCTATCGCTCAGAGTTGGAAGAGATATATCGCACACATTCCATGAAATTGTCTGTTCGTCATCTAAACTCGTATAGTTCGTAGCGTGCTTCGTTGGCATGATCCCATACAGTGGCGTGTCCACACAAGTCAGATTCGCCCAATATATCGTTTGGTTCAGGCGCAGCATGGATGTATCATTCTCGTCATCCACAGGCATTGAAGCCGGTGCAGCTGCGTAATGGGGTGATCGAAGTAACAGGAACTCAGCATCTTGGCTGGACTCGCTGAGGCCAGATGATTCCGCTGCCATCCACACCTCTTGGGTTTGCAAATCGACAAGGGCCGGCCATGTTTCTATTATCTTGGCATCAGTCAGACTCAGCTCACCCATTACTATCATCCCAGCAAATAAGGAGGGCAAGAGCATCCGGATAACCAAAGACATTAGCGACACGCAAAGGACAATCCAGTGGCGGTTGCGCGCGGCGGTTATAGGCGCGAAGATACCGTAGCAGAAACTGTAGTTTGTGAAAAGTACTGTTGCTGAGGCACCTCGTGACTTGGCCAGCTGAAAATAAGGTTCCAGTCGCATCGCATCACAGGAAGTAAACTCCCATAGGTTCACGACGACCAGCGCTATGGCTGTTGGAACAATGACATAGGCAACTGATACAGTCGTGGGAAGATCGCTGGCATCCTTGTAACGCACGAGCCAGCCAATTCTGTCATTGTACTGACGACAAACCTCGAGAGCGATTGCTGTCAGCAGCAAAAAGCCTGCCAGTGTGAGAAGGTATGGCGCTCGCAAAGGGACTGGTCTCCAGGCGTCTCGTGGATGCCACACCAGTTCTGTTCTCTCGATTGTTGCCGGTCGGAAGGGCCATCCTACGCATATCTTAGTCAACACTGGATGCATCGAGCTTGCCATGAGGTTCGTACCTCGCTTACTCTTCCATGATGCCGCTATTCTGCCCCATTTCCAGGTCATTTGCTGTCTATGTACCTGAAATGGTATCTTTGCAACGAATCGTCATACCGTATGAGCTTGATCACGGTCTGGCATAGTTACCATCTCAGTATAGGGGATAGCGACGCGACATGACAACATTCTCGTGCCAGGGGAAAAGTCAAGGGCTAAGACCCACGGCTGATAATCGTTAGGATCTTGCCACAAACTGTGGCTGCCTACTCGAGGTGGAGTGAACATGTGACATAGTAGCCCTATCCCATATCTCTTATTGGCCTTAGAGGTCCCCACTAGTTTATTGCATTTAGCACTTGTCTTGGATTTCGGGGTTTACCAAACTCCATACAGTCTTTTATTGGGGTTTCCAAATTTTCCTGTTTAAGGTGGGGATATTAATGCTTGGCTTCAGGTACGCCATTCGATTGGCTTGATTTGAGACACTACCTGGCTGCGGCATATTCCGTGTTCTGGCCAGGGGCTTTGACGTTGAGGAACCAAGAACTCTTACTATATCAATCGATATATATCTATTCGATTAGTTGGATAATTACTTATGTTTAACAAGGATAATTTTCTATGTCTAATGCTGTTGTGTACGCTGACACACCGTTGTCAAAGCCTCAAAGGGCGTAACGTCTAAACTATATATATCCGCAACGTCAAGGTGAAATCTTAGACTTTAGGTGTTTCTCACTACAACAGCCAAAAAAAAAAAAAAATAAATAAATAAATAAATAAATAAGACTGATAAACTGTTGAGTAGTAATATGTGCCCAGATAGGCAAAATTAACCAAACCTACGATATCTCCGGTTACGTTAATGTCACGGCCAGTGGCAAGATATTACGTCGTGGCTATGACTGGAGGATGAAGATAGAACCCCGGAACCTTAGCGACGATAAGCATTAAGAAGCAATAATGTAAAAAGAGCAAGAAGGAAAAGGAAAAGAACGAAAGAAAAGACAAAAATACAGAAAAGAAGGGGAGACGGGAACAGAGACGAGACAAAAAGCAATGACCAGACTGGGGCTCGATCCCAGGACCTTATCGGTGTTAACGATACGTGATAACCAACTACACCATCCGGCCGATTGATGAAGACTATATTCTTATTTAAAACTATAATACAAACGTATACCTTCAGCACCTTCCCAAGGTTTATCTGGATTGAACTGCGGCAGGAGAGAGTGATCCGACCTCAACTATGAGGTGATCTTTCCCTTCTTTACGGCTAATTTTGCTTCCTTTCTTTTTCCTTTCTTCTTCTTCTTCTTCTTCTTTTTTTTAAAGAAAATTTCTTTCCGTGTTTCATTTTCCTTACTGGTCTCTATTTTCTTCTTTCGTCTTCTTCGCCTAGCATTCATTGCTTCGCGCAGACTCGTAATCGGGAGACGAGAAACATCGCCTCCCCATCCTGGCTCTAACAACCCCCCTGTTCTTTAATAGACAGGGATCGGGACACAGATTACTTGGCGTAACGATCTCCCCGTGGTCTATGTAACATTGGACGGACCACGGGTGATTGAGACCGTCGGCCGTGCCGACTCCCCCCAATCTCGACGCTTAATATTCGTTGTTGTAGGTGGATTGCTACCATATAAGGTAAGCCATGCCACGTTTACCCTTGCTCTGAACCTGAGGGTGTCTTTGTCCTTCGCTCTGCAGTCCGTAAGAGGTGTTAAGTCATGTCTTTTCTTATAGCTATGGAATACCTCTCTTATAGTATACTATTCATAAAACATGATGTACATAGAAGCCATATTACGCACACAGCCCGTTTGAAAGAATACAACCCAAAGTACACTAGGAAAAATGCACAAAAGTACGCCAAGGACGGCGGGTGAAATGGAATGCTACGTAAAACGCCAAGGCGGCGTTCATATAAGGGTAACATAATATTGGCCACGATAACAACTTAAATTAATTACTTTATTTTTGGTGGCCGGAAGACCGACCGAGGGAGCACTAGTGCGCAGTGGTCCACAGGATGGACAAAACGATGGCATCCAGTGGTGGACTGCCCGATGTAATAACTCCGAAGCACATCGCGCGCAGCTTCAGCTAATCCCGACGATCGCGTACTGTTTCGGTCACTGTGAAGGTCCTGATCTCCCGAATGATATGAGCTTCGCTCGACTGACTGTCTGCGTCACCGTCGGATATAGCTCCCGACGCAGTAACTGTTGTCTCATATGTGTCCTTGACTGGGCGCACTGGAGTAAGCTCGTGAACCTCACTTCCATGAAAAGTCGAATGATAACGCAACGAGGATAGCCCATGTCGCTTCGTCGATGCCATGTTGTAACTTGTCAATCCGTCAATGCGCATGCCGGTGGAGCGCAAGCTATCCATGAACGGTTTGAATTGTGGGGAGCAGGCTGTTACAACACTCAAGCACTGAACAAGCTGCGTCGAGACGGTGGCCGACCAGGTGTCGAACGTTGGATCTTCGGAATTAATTGTTTTGTTGACATAAATAAGCTGACATATGATGGCGGCAATCACACTCGAGTGTTTGATCAGCGGCTCGGTACTAGAAGAGTGAGTCTCGAGGGTATTACTCACAATATGCGAAGCCCAAAGATGCTGGCCAATGTCCCTTTCTTTCCCCAGTTCGCCTGGATCCCGACGATAATTAGAAGGGCCTGGATGATGATCCCCGCCTCAGACAAGATATTTGTTGCTGCAAGATAGTTCCACCAAGCGCTCTAGCCTCACATGTTAGCAGCATTCCTTGGTCTTCGTGGAGAATGTCAGAGTATACATTATTGACACAATGCCCGCTCAGATAATCCCACGTTCGAGGCGGCGTGCACTGGAAAAGAGAGGCGATAACACTTGTTACTGCCCACAGCACTGTGAAGATCTCTAGCCCGATGGCGATACGACGGTCGGATGTAGCTGGTGTCACGCTCCAGATGAAGTGGATAAGTGATAGTTTCGAGAAACACATGGTCGTAATAAAGAGGATAGCTGCAGCGTATTGTGACTTATAAGATATGAGCGATGTCTCGAAATCGGGAAACAACAACAACTCACCTTTAACATGCTGTTTACAGCTGTGCTTGATAACCTGTCATAATGCTCGCCATATCCATAGGCCGTAGCCATCGACATGGCTAGAGACTGCGCCGCACACAGTACCACCGAGACAATACTGAGGTAGTCATCTGTCGTCCACCGTCGGAAGATCCAGTATTTGGTGCCCAGCCGAGTGAGAACGCAGAGGACGGCCGTAGTCATAAGGAACCAGGTCACCACATTGACCGTGGGCTTCCAGTTGTCTTTTGCAAGCCTTCCCATTGCGCGTGCGACGGGCAAAAAGGCAGCACATTGAGAATATGAGAAACGCTGACAAGGAACTTATTACGACGCCCACGGAGCAGAGATAACCGGTCCTCGTAACCTCATCAACCATCTCACCAGCAAAACCGTACCACCGTCATGGTAACAAATCTAATAAAGGTGGAAATTACCCGGTCGGGTACACAGAATCTACTACAGCAGTAGGGTAGCGTCTAGGAAGCCACTAAATTGCGAAATGTTTCCTCCAGTGGTTATCGGCGCTGGACGGCAACAGTACCTTGTCTAGTCAGAACGTTAATTGATGAACGCCCTAGAAACAAAGGAATTTGAGAGCTTTGATAAATTATCCGAGACCCGTCTGGGCATTCTAGGCAATTACCAGGTTGTGCCGCCATCAGATAGAAGTGATGTGATTGGGCTTCCCTAGGGAACGGACATGCAGCTAAAGACGCACTTGACTCTAATCCTTGTAATGTCGTATTAAAATCAGTCCACATGTAAGGGTTCCCCTCGTCCAGATTATCAAAGTCAATCAAATTGTTTACTTAGGGTATCATCGCTTGTAACCGAAGCATAGCATCTAGCCCGCCCCTTTGCTGCGGTCAGTTCTATTTGAGAGAAAGGGCGCCGAAGAAATTTCCATCCCTGTATGTACATCTTCTTGCTCTCTGTCAGTGAAGGGGTCTGGACAGGTGAAACTCAAAATTCTTCTCAGTGCACACCTAACTTGATAATGCTATAGCCTTTCCCCTTTCAATCGATTCTGTTCCGCTTGAAGCAGCTTCGGTTGTCTACTTTACTGCATTCTATCCTACGGACCATCTCACAATGGGCCACCATGAGCTGAAACAGGCTCCGCCTGCAGCACTACACGAAATAGACGGCTCATCACAGGAGAATCTGGATGATATCAACCTGGCCCGCATTGGAAAGCGCGCTGTTCTAAGGGTAAAATTTGCCCATCCCCCTCAAAGAAAAGTCGGGATTCATCTGACAGGCATGGTTTGGCTTAGAGGAATTTTGGGTTGATGTCAATCCTGGGCTTCAGCTGCACGATTCTCATCACCTGGGAGGGTATAACAGCGTATGTTACTGTCTTCATACATTCCTCTTATCTCAGTTTGTGGTGGCTAATACCAGGTACCATGATAGACTATTCATACAAGGCTTCCAGAAGTATGTGACAGTCTCGGATTATATTCTGGAGGAGCAAGTTCAATATTGACATTACAATCGCAGTGGTGGCCCTGCTGGGTCAGTTTATGCGTTCCTTTTCGTCTGGGCCGGTGTCACAGCGACCTTCGTTGTATTATCAGAGCTTGTTTCAATGTAAGACATCAAGTCAATATTCTTAGCTTTGGTTGACAACTTGTCAGGGCTCCGACAGCAGGTGGACAATACCACTGGTGTTCGATGTTGGTACCTCCGTCAGCCATGAAACTATCTAGTTATATCACGGGTGAGTCCACTTGGTGGTATTCGTTCGAAGAGCTTAGACCTAGGCGTGAGGCTGGAGATACTGACAACGCATGGTAGGTTGGCTTACTGTTATCGGATGGCAGGCCACCTATGCAACCGCAATCTACCTCAACGGAACTTATATTGCAGCGATGATCTCCCTTACGCATTCTGACTACGTCCCGCAAGCATGGCATATGACTTTGTACTCTTATGCAACCGCGTTAATTGGCCTGGCTATCAACTGTGTAGGAGGAAAGCTTCTACCACGGTTCGAAGGGACAATTCTAATTCTCCACATTCTTGGTTTCTTTGCAATCCTGATTCCACTGACCTATATGGCCGACCATAAAAGCGCCAAGGAAGTCTTTACCCATTTCATAAACGAAGGGCAATGGCCAACTCAAGGCCTCTCGTTTTTCGTCGGATTAATTGGTCCTGTGTTTGCCTTTGCCGGTGGCGATGCCGCAGTTCATGTATGTCACCAGCCCCGAGTTTGACATCCACGCCCGAATGTCATACGCCTTTGAGTTTCTTACAATGTGAAGCAAAGTACTAATGGATTCACTTTTAGATGGCAGAAGAGATTTCCAACGCCCCTACTTACGTGCCCTGGTCATTAATGCTCACTGTGTTGATCAACGGCACTCTCGGTTTCGCCATGCTTCTCGCTCTACTCTTCTGTCTCGGCGACATTGATACAGCCCTCAATGATCCCACGGGGTTGCCCTTTGTCGGTATTTTTCTGCAAGCAACAGAATCCATCCCAGGCACAGTGGTCATGGCTTCTATTATCATCGTGTTATGTTTCTGTACTTCCGTGGGCATGCTTGCATCCGCATCGCGTCAATTCTGGTCTTTTTCCCGGGACCGCGGAATCCCTGGCTGGCAATTATGGAGTCAGGTAGGTAGCTAGGGTGCTATTCACACAACAACACTAATGATTCTAGGTTACAACGCGCACAGCAATACCAACATACACCGTCGTCTTCACCACAACAATCTCGCTTCTCCTAAATCTCATCAACATCGGCTCTGACGTGGCATTCAACAGTCTGGTATCTATGTCGACATCAGGTCTCTATTTATCATACATGGTTGTTGCTGGTTTGCTCCTCTACCGGCGTTGCACTGGCGGAATCATGGAAAGAAACAACGGGACCCGGGGCTCAGAGATTAAGATCAACACGGCAGGGGCTCAACTGGTCTGGGGCCCATTCCATGTTCGTGGCAGTTTGGGGATTGTCCTCAATGTATTCTCGCTCATTTATATGACCATTGCCACATTCTTTAGCTTCTGGCCTCCGAATAATCATGCAGATGTGCAGTCGATGAATTACAGTGTGGTGGGTACAGTGGGCACGATTATTCTGAGTCTTTTCTATTATTTTGTCCGGGCTAGGAGGATTTACTCGGGGCCTGTGGTGGAGATATAGTTGGTTTGTGGGTGAGTGGGGATGAATATGTGTTCTGTGGAGCAGGATGTTGCATACAGGCGTTAGACCACGGTGACTCCTACGCATGGTTGGAAAAAGAAATCTTAGTTGCTGAAAGTAGAAAGTCGAAATTGCAAAAATGCAGCAAAAGGCCCATTTAATAATATATGAAAACCAAGTACGGCTCTTCACGCGACACTATAGCGTCCCAGCTTCCTTAATCGTTCCCCATAGACATAGAACAATATCGGGACTGGCATCATGAGCACCGACACGAACCCCAACAGCGACGTCGCCCAACTGATACCCAGACGGTCATACATTGGGGTGGCGAACAGAGGGAATCCCGCAGCGGCCATGGATCGGACGAAGGTGTTCGCTGAAACAGCGCTAGCAGCATAGGGTGTATACACGTCAAGAATATAGTTGAGACCCATCGTGTATATGACCTGAATACCCATCCCAATCGGAATACCAGCCAGTACTTGAGGTACCCAAGTGATGTGAGGGCTACTGGTCCATGCAAACCAGAATAGTCCTGGTGGTAAAACGACGGCACCGACCATCATGGGGATCAAGCGTTCCTCTGGTGCGACTTTACCGCCCCCTTCATTGTATTTGCGTTTTAGACGCAAGACCGTTGTTGCTGCTATGGTCAAATTACCACAGATGACGCCTATAGTGATGCTTAAGAAAGGCAATGCCCCAACGCCGGCATTCCATCCACGCTGGTCCTGAAACGAGATGGGATACGCTTCAAAGAAGAGATACAATGTCCCATAGACGAGGGACATATACAAGGTTGTTAATAGAAGAATTGGCTCCGAGGCCAACATAACTACTCAATCATTAGTGAAATGGTGGCACACGGTCGCAATGTCCTTACCAAGCGGTCGTGCCAAGTATTTCGTCATGAATTCCCTCCAGTTCATGTGGCTTACTGGCGGATTTGCATTCGCTCGCCCTAGCTCGTCCCTTGTCTCAGAAGAGCATTCACGAGCCTGGAATCGGCGCAACAATGTCGGAGCATGCGTCTCAGGCACAAATACCATGCCCAGAACCCAGAAAAAGACCCCTTGGATAAGAGTCAACCAGGCTGTCCACCGCCAGCCGAGATAGCTGTCAACGACAAAGCCGCCCACAATGGGCCCCAGAACTGGCCCCGAGAATGTCGCACCAGAGTATATACATGCGGCAATTCCCCGTTCCACCGGATCCCAGATATCCGCAAGAGTGGCACCAACAATTGACAGCGGCGAGCAAGCAAACAGCCCGCCGATGAAGCGACAGATTACGATAGTAGGTATGTTCTGGGCCACGGCTACGGGCACTTGAAAGATACAGAAGACGATCACACCGAGCATCAGCGGTAACCTACGTCCATGACTCTCGGATAGCGGGCCCCATAACAAAGGTCCGAAACAATATCCCTATATTGGTTCATTAGGGGCTATTGTTCGACAACCAGAGTGAATTATATTCCTCATTTGTAGAGTTAGATCACTCACTAACATAAACAGGCTAAGACCTAATATCGTCACTTCATGGGACACACGAAATTCCGCCGCCGTTTGCTTTTCCGCCGTGCTGAATATACTGCTCGCAAACGTGACAGAGAATGTCATGAGCGAGGCAACAACCGTAACAACCCATTTCTTCCCTTTTGACCAACTCTTTGGGTTTTCAGAGGTAGGAAGAGTGGGTCTATCGTTAAAGCTACCCGTGACATTCGCTGCTGGAGCTTTGAATGATTCTGAGGCCATTCCGTACACAATTCCGCCACAGGTTACGTGAACCTAATGAGCTGCTACCAGCCGTGTGAAGCCCCGGCTTAGTTCTTGGAAGCCCACTGGCAATTAAATAGTTGCTTCCCCTTATTCATGTGGGTCAACGTGAAGGCGCCAACTTGAAGCCAAGTCGATCTTGGCACCGGAACGTGTGCCGAAATCAATACCGAAGCCATCGGATTGGCCACTGCATCAGAAACTTCAAATATGCACGGGATATGTCCCACATAGTACCGGCCCGTGTATCATCCGGAACACACCGAGACGTCAAATCTGAAGTACTTGGGGCCCTTCAGCGCCATTTGTATACCGAGCGGGGAGTAAATTACCAAACGATCATGAAGGGATGACCAAGATGAGGAATCGCGTATACACCATGAGAAAGAGACAGTTCTACCTGGGTCATGAGGATGAACACCATAATCTCCGTCTAGATGAGTGACATTTATATGGAGAAACCATGGCGGGGGACAGACTAGAAGCTAAGCCCTAGGTACATTTACGGAGTAGAGGAGAACCAACCTGGTTCAATCAAGCTAATAAGGAATAAGTGGTAGCAGAAAGGAAGAAGCAGCTATCTGACTATCTTTAGAGGACTTAATGAAAGTTTCCCTGGTCTTATGAAAGCCGATGTTAGAACATGAATGTTCCAGGGACTAGAAGCTCCTTCACTCCCGGTCAGCACCGCCAGCCGTCCTGCTGCTTCTAGCTCGTGTACAAGATCACAATATGACGACTGTACAAATACAAACAAAAAATAGAGAAAAGCTATAAAGAAAAACATACAATAGCATGTATATATCGGTGCTGACCCACCCCAGCGTCTGTTCCCTCGCCGCTTTGCCATCCACGTTCCGGCGGCCTTCAGATAAATATTTAGGTAGCTGAATATTTTGCACTCGACTACTAAGAAGCTATATTTTAATAAAAGCAGACAGTAATGTCTATATAAGGGAAAGAACTTGTTTTAAACCACAATATATCTATTTTATATGACTGGTATCGTGTTGCAGTACAGCTACACAGGGCACGGAGAACGTCCAGAACAAGCGGAACTGAACATACATGGTCACTTATGCCAATCGTTTATCAACAGGCAGAGACCAGAAGTAATCTCCCTCGAGCAAGAGCTGATAGGCTCGGCTGTGGTGTTATTCGTGGCGAGCCTGAACTAGCAATACCAGATTTCACTATTGGTACACAGCAGGAGATTGTCGTTGCTCTTCGTGTACTAGACGCGACTGGCGAGGCGGCGGTCGTTTTGAAGGATATTCTAAGGGACTACCCTTAATTCCAGCTCCGGGTGGCAGATATTGTTGCGATGTCGATAAAGGTAATCCATCACAATGGGTCAAGCCTAGTTCAGATCCCTGCGCCCAGTGATAATGTCCACGGTTTCACAACCAGTCCAGCAGGTCGACGAACTTTTCGAAGATGTCTTGAGGACTATCTGACTAGGCATGAAGAGTGTGTCAACTCAGAAAATAAGCACATCCTATCATTATGCCGTGAACTAAGCAGGTATACAGAGTGGGATGACCAAGAGGAACCCTGGGTTATCGGGCGAGATACTAAATACCTTGACTTCGTCCATAGACAAGCTGACGATCTGACACAATACCTCAATCTCCTTGACCGTGATGAGGCTTCCTTCAAGTATCTCCACCTACTGGGTGCCATGTTCGTTTCGCTGTTTTCCGTACCGATGGCGAGACCTCCTCGCTGAAGGCACATAACCCTAATTATGAAGAAGATATGGGAGGTTATTTTGAGCAATTACCTCAGATCATGAACTACATGCGTACCACTGGCTGCAGCGATGAGATGGCCGTTTTGGACGCCTGGATTGCCATGATGATGCGTGCATGTTGCTGGGGCGCTTGCCATTTCTTCGTCCCGGGAGAAAGGGTTCCAACGGTATATTATGGGAGTCAACTGCCTGTATACCTGGGCTAGTTGCAAACACACTTTAGCCATTTTTCCAAGAGATACGAATTCGCTATTGTTCTGTTTTAAAGGGAGGCTGATCTAAATTTCTGTCCCCACCGTGTAATCAATGCCCTGCCGTGCCAGGGAGTCAGGTAAGAGGATCTAGTAGGTAGGAAATATCAAGTCCATGCTAATGACGCCCTGCCCTTGTGGCCATCATCATCATTGATTTATGCTTAGTTACTTTTTAGTAAACGCGGAAGTTCTTCCAATCTATCTCTAATGAACTTGAATTGTGTAACTATGCCTATACATCTAGCTAAACAAGTGGGGGGCTCTCGCTGGGCTAGTCAGTGAAGATTGGCCACTTGATCTCCGTAAACACGTTGAAAAAGGAGCAAGCGACGCAACATACAGTAAAACCTCGGCAATGCGATTTCTAAATAAACTTAAAACTTCCAGGCTGAATCCAACGTATCAACAACAGGCACTAAAAGTCGTTTTGCTGCTTTGCAAATCATGTAAACGCCAACACCGGTTACCCTGACCCCGCCAAAGTTTGGGAAACTTTACTCTTTCTCGTTCTCCTTTCCCTTCGTTGTGCCCGTTACAAAATGAAAAGCTACCATTTCCTTCCACAATGGAGGCACACTCATTAAATCTTTCTGTCCTCAAGAGTCTGTACAATCACAGCCAATTACCCTGATGACCGTCGCGCCAAGCTACCAGACCCGTCGTGTATTTCTCCTCTTCGCTGGGAGATCCGATTCCCAATGTGTGCAAAAAAGTCTTATCGATCGGATGACTGACACATCTATGCAGCTCCCGAAGGAGTATCGAGAACTAGAAAAGGAACTCATCTGTGGTACGTCCTGACCGATTAATTAGCAGCCTTCACTTACTGTCGTCTGTGATGAAAGTCGCCCCCGGAGATTCTGAAGGCACCCCTCCGTCATCCATCACTGTACATTTCCTGAATATGCCTGACCTTGATGAGAACGGTTCCCTTGATAAGAATGGTCTCATTAGTACAGCTCGTTTCTTTCGCAACCGGATCAAGCCCATTTGGAACCCAGCAACGGACACAATGGGCCTGATTTACTTCCATGATATTCGCAAGTCTAGACTCAGGGCCTCATGCGAGGTAGTCATCAAGGCACTTTATGAGGGGTTGGCTTTGGGTATATTCCACGCCGTGAGTATCGTGGTAACTCATGAACAGAAGTTCACATCCCAAGATGAGAAAAAAATAAAGAAGTATTGCGGTAACCCAAAGCTTAATAAATCTATACTTAAAAGCGTATAGTTATAGGAGATCTACAAGTCACCGGAATCCTATTAGAAGATGTGGGAAATTCTAGATCTTTATCCTATCTTCCGGTCAACTGAACAATGTGACTGGGAGGAGACAAATCGAAAAGTGTTAGACTTGAAGAAACAATACAAGAGGAGTCGTGTCTGGAAATGGATATTTTTCACGGTAGAAATTGGCGGGCAACTCTGTATCGCTGCCGGGGCTCTGACAGCTACAGCTTTTACAGCAGGCTTGGTATTACCAACACTTATTGGTGCCGCTTTTGTTGGAGCCTTCCTCGACCAAGTGTGTGCAAAAGAATGGGAACAATATACAAAGAAGAAAAACCAGTTACGAGAGGCAGAGGTACTAAAGACAACCTCCGGCTCAGCATTACAGAGGAAGCGCGTCCACTCCTCTGGCCCCCCCTTATCGGGGTCCGCTTCAAGGACACGCTCCGTTTCCTCTTGCGTCGACTGTGGTTGATATCAAGAAGGCGACCATGGTTCAGCTTGATACTATCTAGTTCACTGTCGCTTTGATATCTGGATATTATTCGGTGGAAATGGCACGTTTTCAGGGCAGACATTTGCAGGGTTATTCACACCAGTCTGATTATGGGCTCGGTCGTATCGTGTACTTTTTGGCTTCTGTTTTGTCAACCCGGAAACTGGTTGCGAATCCCTGGGGTACAGGTTTTCTCGAAATAGCCTTCAGCAGCACACACTGAGACAGTTTTTTCTCGGCTTATTGATATCGCACATACTATTGATTTGTGTTGCAGTGCTATACCGATTATAGCTTCTAAGTGGAAATAATGCACTTTTATAAGCGAGCTTCCTCCAATCTCATACAACACTATTCTGAAATATCGCCAAAAGAGAGGAATATCAGTATTGTCGTTGTCTTGGGCTAGGCCATATTCTGGGAGGCTCTCATGTTCGTCGTGCTCCAGTATAGCCTCAAACTATTTCTGAATTCTGTTCTGTCTTGTTTGAAGTGGCCCGCATTTTCGCAACCAGCTTGAAGACGCTGTTCTTCTCGAGTTGCAATTTATCGACCTCCCGAGCGTCAAAGAATGTAGATTTGACCTTCTTCAAGCGGATATCGAATATCTGCTCCCCAGGAGCCATATAATGGTTTCTGCGTGTCTCGTCACTTTGTATTGTACCGACGCCTCGCACATTCAGTGCACCCCCAAATAGAGCACCCGCACCTACCTCCACAGGCAGTTCCCCCTCGCCTTCCCAGTGCCGTGCAAACTGAGTCCCTTCTTCGGTCGTAGCATCGAGAAGTGTATGAAGGCCAATCACAAAATGCACATCGAGACCGTTCTCAATCTGTTTCCGAAATCATTCCCGGACTCTATCCTTGCATAACTTGTCAAACATAGTTCCAGGTTTTCTAAGTGTATATACCCGCCCCAGTCGTGAAGACAAATGGCGGTCAGAAGACTTTGTATGACCAATAGAAACCCGCACCATGCGGGACAGAAAGATTCCCACTTTCATGTTCCTATAGCGTTGTAGGAATGTGGAATAATCATTAACGTTCCTACAGTAAAATTATTTGATGTCAAGGGGATGGGGCTCTCTAGGGAATCAAGATCAGCCTCCCGAATATTCGCAATGAAGCTTGCCAGTTGGATATCTCTTTATGGGAAGATTTGAGGATTAAGAATAAATCGTGGTGACAGTGTGTATTAACGTGCTATGAATCTCTTATCAATGGCCGAGTGCGTTCATACCATCACCAGACAAGTAGATCTCGGGTGTGCTATATCTGGAAGCGGAATTTCCGCCACCGCCAATATAGGCGTGTTCCCGTCGCCCAGTATTCTATAACAGTTCCTTGACAGTATCTATAGCTCTCTACAGTTATAAAATATTGCTAAAAAGAGCTGTCTAAATACAATAATAAATATAGTAAGTATAATTATAAGAGCGCTAGCTGCGATATCTATATTAATACTTACTATTAAAAAAATATCTAGATTTTTATTCTAGTACTTAGCTAGTTCTGTATATAGAGCTTAATATAATAGTATGTAGATTTACCTTCATATATAAGTTAGTAAGAGACAGGGGGTGAGATATATATAGAGAAAACTTTAATCTTTCATTGGTGGTGTCACAGATTTGATAACAATCATGCAAGGTGATTGTACCGGATACCCTGCCCCAGGTGTATGGACAACTCGGTGGCTAATCAGTGACATCGGCGTCTATATTTACTGCTTTCTGATAATATATAGTGGCCCCTATCTAGAAATCGTATACAGAGAATCTTAGAGCTCTTTAGCTATTAATTAGTACTAAAAGTTATAGTAGAAAAATCAAGAGTCAATCTTCTATCTCTAGTATCTACTGCCTAGTGCTTTGCCCACGTATCCTTACCTAGCTGACAGGTCCTCTACCCTGACTAGTAGATATTTCTCTGACACAACAAGATTGATCAGTTCTTCTCTGGAGATACCTTCGACTGCAAATCTGCAAGAGCGAAGTCGAGGGAGGAGGCCATTTGTATCTCCCTCAATAGGCTGTTCAAATCCCTTTCCCTCCCGGACCGCAGAATATTGATTAAGTAGATTGAGATAAGTCGGTAGTTTTCCGCGTCTTTCTGGGCAATCCTCTGTGCCAGTTTTTGCCGTTTATCAGTTGAAGGATTAAAAAAAATACTTAGACTTCGACGCAACGCATACTCCGCAGGGAGTCAGGTCAATATACTTTTTAGCGTGAACGATACTTGAAAAGTAGAAATCTGTACAGTAGAATAATAGTATATACTCTTACTTTCCTTCGTTGACATGATCTATAAGCTGAGCTCTGCCGCTTTGATTTTCTCTGTGTGGGGAGTAGGGGCAGGAGACCTATGAGGACCACGACATAGCGCAGGCAAGATTGCTCGGGTAGAACTGCAAGGTTGGTCACCGGTGATAATTGCAATAGTGCTAGTAGTGAAGGCGTGAGATAAGGATATTGAGGATAAACAGAAAGATTGTAACTTATAAGAATAGCTAATCCAGGCTCTCTATAAGGTACTCTCCCTCCTTTTTTTTTTTTTTTTTTTTTTTTTTTTCCCTTCCCAACCTCACCCAGCAAAATGCTCTCGCTATAGGTACTGCAGAGAGAAGCGATTTCAGAACTCTCTTCGACCATAGCATTCTCCTCAGTTCCGGGCTATATAATAGCGACCACACCTTCTCTTACTTCCACCATTCTTCTATATGATTTGATACAGCATCTTGAACCTGTACCTGTCGATAAATCAACCGTGATTGTCATATATATGACCTTGTTACTTCTATGTGTCCTTCGCTCACTAGTTTCCCGCAGCCTGGGTTGGCTATAGTCAAGAGTGGATCGGGTTCCCGGCTAGGCCCGACCCGAACCCGGCAATTTTCGGAGTCAGATTCTCCGGGCTAAAACCCGACCCCAAACCTACAGGAACAGGAGACATTGTCTAGTAGTTCCTTACCCCTTTGCCAACTGTCTTCAGTCACTGCTTTTAATCCGCCTGGCTGTCAGATACCGGTCTTATGGCCTTGCTGGTTGTCAAGCAGCTGACCTACCGCTTACGAATGGATTGAGTGAAAGTAAAAAGCCTGGTTTGGCTGTGAAGTGCGCGCACTAGGTAAGTAGGGAGAAGGAAAGATAAAAAAAAAAAAAAAAAAGAGAGAACCGAGGGAAGAGAGGGGAAGAAGAAAAACGCAAGCCACAACCGAGCTGAAAGCTGGACCCACTGGAGGAACTTCCCTGTGGTGAATTATTAGTTGCGGTGAGATCTAAGGCATCAACGCCCCGCCCTTATCCCCATCGTCAATTGTGATGGGGGACTTGATAGGTTTATCATCGAGATCAGCACTCACGGCTGATGGAATAGATATCAGGTCTGTGCAGAAAATTGTAGATCGTAGTGGGCTAACCCCACTACTGATTATAGTATTGGGTATATCTCACAGACTAGTTGGCAACATACAGCAAATAGAGCAGCGATGTTTCATGATGCCCTTCAGCTGAACACGAAATGGGTCCGCTGTTGATCGGCTACCTCGGGGGATGTTGAGGGGCACAAAAATAAGTGCTCAAAGTGGGATGGAACTGAGTCTGGAGTCTGGCTGGCTGATTAGTTTGACAGTACTTATATAGACAGAGAGACATCTACTGCAGCTCAAGTTGTTGGTTTCCATATCGCAGGACGATTTACTAGCAAAACGACAAAATGGCACGCGACCAAGAGATCATCTCCCTTTCCTCGTTTGGAAAGGACCTCCTGGCCAGCGGCCTCTTTACATCTCTGGACGCACCAAACTTTGCCGACAGAAATGTCAAAGGCCCCCCTCGCAGGAACCTGGAAATTGCCCCGGATGAGACCTTTCCACCGCAGCCAGCCAGTCCGGCCACATGGATGGGTCTGTCGACCCTTTCGGCTGTGACATCAGCATATGCAGACTCTCCTGAATCTCCCGAGCAGCTCATCGTTGGAGGTGCTGAGGTGCAAAATGTGTCACTTGTTATGGCAGACGAGCACGGCAATTACAATGATTTGAAGGTGATGCCTGTTCCCGTTTCGGGGGCCAAGAGCAGTGGGGGGTCTCTGCTTGTTGCCCCGGTCGGAGAATCTAAGCAGATCACGGCTCAGCCGATGCTGTTGCTACCGGCCAAGGCGGATTCTGATCTCTCCTTTTCCGATGATAGCAAGGCTTTGCCGCTGGCAGAGCTGGAAAAGGCAATGAAGGAGTCTAAGGGGAAGGTCGGTGTGGCGGCGGTTGATTCCTTTACTCTCAGTGGTGAAATCGAGAACTTCTTTGGTGTCGAGGGGGTTACAGGCAAGTTGTACTGTTTCAGACGTGATGAGGAGGGGAATAAGGACGAGGAAGAGAAACCTATCGATGAAAAGGTTAAACTTCAAGACATGGAATCGCCCCTAGGAATCTTCTTCCCCGAGATTGAAAACAAAACGATCAAAACGTTGCCCCTCAAGAACCTGGAGTTTACTTTCAGCAACACCAAAAAGGAGACTCTGCTTCCGGATGGCCTCCGTCTGCAAGGTGACCTGGAGTTGACGGATGGACTGCAGTGGGTTTCCGATGGCTTGAAGAATGTCTTTGGCAGTAACAAGGCCACAGAGCTGCCGTCGAAGATACGGGTTAGTGCCCTTTTGGCTAAGGAGAGAGACTGGACCAAGAAGCCCAAGATTGAAGGTATCGTTCTTCAAGCCTTTCTCCATGAGATGAAGCTACCCGCGTGGGATTTTTTGGAATTTCAAACGGTAGGTATCGAGCTGTCTGCTAGGAAGGAAGCTGCGAAAAAGGACATCGAGGACGATCCGGAGGAGGAACAGAAAGAGGACACGGACAAGACAAAAGAAGAGGGAGATGGCAAGTCAAAGGAAATTGTATCCAGGAAAGACAAGGTGCGTCCCACGGTTAATTGCTTAGTGACTGATGGCTAATACAAGATCTTATCATGCGTAGCCCTCTAATGCCCCCACGACGAAGGATGATGCCACAGAGGAAAAGCGCAAAAAGGAAGAAGAGGGAAGCAAAGAGGAGAAAAAATGGAAGGTAGGTTTTGGACTGTTTGGCAAGGTCAATATTACCAAAGTACCCAAGTCACCGGTGCCACTGGAGGCAAGATATTGGATTCGTATGGGAGACTGGAAAGAGGAGAAGAAGGAGGAAGAAGAAGAGGATGAAGTTGAGGACGATGACGAGGACAAAGAATTAGAGAAGCCGGATGGCGGAGAAGGTAAGGAACCTGCCGAAGCAGGTGGGGAGAACGAAAATGAGGATGCGGAAGAGGCCAAGCCCACAGAAAGAGGAAAGCAATACGAAGGTGAGTTCTCTGTCTAGTGTTAAGGTAGAAGCAAAACAGCTGATCTTTTGCTAGTGTTGATCGCGGTCGGCGAATGGAAGGACTTTTGTGCCATCTCGAATCTGGACGTATGTACCATGAAAACGGTATTGATGAATGAGTTGCTGAATACTGAAAACACAAAAGATGAAAGAAGCCCAGTTGCACGCATTTTTCAAACCCGGCGAATTCCGGAAATCTTGCACATTGTCTGTGACTGGATCCCTCGAATTTGCCCAAGGGTGTCTTGACAAGAAAGACGACGAGGAAGAGGAGAAAGAGGAGAAAGAGGAGAAAGAGGAGAAAGAGGAGAAAGAGGAGAAAGAGGAGAAAGAGGAGAAAGAGGAGAAGCCCAAGAATGCGACTCTAACAATTGAGGGAGTGCTATCCAGACGTGAGTCAGGTTGATCATGCAAACAGAATACAGACTGACAATATTCTAGAGGACTACCATTTTGACGCGAAGGTGGGAGATCTGAAGCTCGAGTCGATATTGAAGATATATGCTCAGATCACCGGAGCTGAACCATCAAAGGAAGCCAAAGAGCATGATCTAGTCTTTGAAGAGCTGCATTTGAATATTAGCCGCAAGCTGAAGAGTAAAGAAAAGGCAATAGAGGACAAGAAGGATGTAAAGGAGAAAAGGGAAGAAGAAAAGGAAGAAGAAAAGGAAGAAGAAAAGGAAGAAGAAAAGGAAGAAGAAAAGGAAGAAGAAAAGGAAGAAGAAAAGGAAGAAGAAAAGGAAGAAGAGGGAGAAGAGCCTTCCACTTGCCTGGAGCTCTCCGGCAAAGTCAGCTTCAACGATTGCAAGAGTGTTCATGGTTTGATCAAAATTGACACTATCTCCGGCCTCACTATCCAGGGTGGAGTCGAGGATTACAAGATCAAGGATGCTGATGTTACAATTAAAGAAGCCAGTATCGACATCTTCATTGGAGCAAAGCCAAAACAGTCCAAGGACACCTCGAAGAAAACCAAGCCCAAACTCGAGGCAGATACCAAAGACGGAAAAGAAGCTGGCGAGGGCAAGGTGGAAATCTTCAATCGAGAAAGCAAATTTGCCATCAAAGGCAGGGTTGATTTCAGTGGTATAACTGTGACGGTGGCCTTTATGACTGAGCGCAAGGAAACTAACGCTAAGTCGAAGAAGTCGTCTGAGCGGGAGTGGGTCTTGTATGGTATCTATGAAGGCACTTTGCACCTGGGAAAGATGTGCGATATTATGGAAGGCCCTATGGCCGACCTCGAATTGAAAAACGTTGCGCTCATCGCAGCATCCGGGGAATCCAAGACAATCGAGGCGTTGAATACGCTTAAGTATCCTGTAAGAAAGGGTGAGTCGGGATATCATCTCCGTTTGGTTTCAGGCTGACAATTTTATGGTAGGAATTTCGCTGTGTGCGACTATCCCACCTCTGCCGGAGCTGAACAATTTCGCCAAGCAGAACGTGGATGGGTTGGTTCTCGTGGCAACTATACAAAAGCAAAAGCTGGAGCTCGACATCCAGTTGCCCAGGGCTTTTGATGTGAGTATCCATGCCTAATACGCTGTGCATCTGCGACAATTGCTAAGTACCTCAACCAATAGGTCACTATTACTGATAGTGTCAAACTCTGTGAGATTGGGATTGGCATTGAAATCAGCAAGACTCCTAGCTTGATGGTCATGGGCACTTTGAACATCGTCATGGATGTAGACCAGGATCCTTTGCTCCTAGAGGGCATGGTGAAAGCTGGCCTACTCAGTTCATCGGCTTCGATGTACGGCCACTTGTTTCCCCCCTTCCAAGCACCAACAGTGCTGATCTTTACATCTAGTGCCACCAAGTCGCCATGGGTGAATCCATTGAACATCAGCAAACATGTTACCATCGCCGACTTCAGAGTCGAGATCGAAATTACTTATGCCACGGTAATGGAGCTTGGACCATCGTGAGTCAACCATTTTACATCCCAAAATAGCTACGATGTGCGAGTTGACTAACACTTGGGGTAGTAAACTGGGCCTCGCTGGAGATATCGAGGTAGGAGATCTTACTGCTGGAGCTGCCATGCAGATCAGCCACCACCCTGGTGAGCAGGTTATATCTGCCAATATCTCCGAGGTTGATCTCGTCAAAATCATCCGTGTTGCCGGTCAGGTCGCCGAAATCCAAGTCTTGCAAGATATCCGTGGTGGTGAGGATACGTTTGTTTTTACCGATGCTAACATGTATTTCTCCACTGGGGGAACCATAGCTGGAAGGGAGTATCCACAGGGTATATCAGCCGGTGGGAAGCTGACGGCGTTTGGGAAGACGGCCCAGTTTGACCTAACCATTGGCGAGGCCGGTCTGGATTTCCAAGCGTATATCGATAATTTCAGTCTCGGGCCCTTGGTCGTCTCATCCGCCAGTGGAGATCCCCGCGCTAAGATGGTCGTGCTGATGACCAAAGACAAACAAGTGATCCAGGTGGACGGAATGGTAAGATGCTTTGGAATTGGGTTTGCCACCTTAGTCGACATCCAAATAGGAACCGAGACCCCGTCTTTTGATGCGCGTATTGCCGTGGCGTTTACCGATGCATTTATAATCAGCCTCCAGGCGACGGTGAAGGACTTTAACGAGCTCAAGGATTTAGCAACAAAGGATTTGTATTTCCAAGCCCAGATCCAAGGTGATTTATTTGACATGATCTGTGAAAGTATCAAGAGCTTGCTCCGGACGCTTGAGAAGCTGGGTACCGAGGGTATTGAATCTCTTCAGAACCTTATTGGAGCGCAGATTGCCGAAAAACAGGCCGAAATGGACCAAGAGAAGAAGAAGCTGGACGAGGCACGCCAAAAGGTAGATGCGAGACGCCAGGTGCGCCAACGCGATATGAAGAATGAGAAGGATAAACGCGACAAGGCAAAGGCAGAAATCGAACGGCTTCGGGACGATGTGACCAGAGCCAAGCAAAACAAGGCTCAGGCTGAAAATGAACTGAAAGAAAAAGTCGAAAAGCTTAAGCTCGAAAAAGAATCCTTTATCCAACGCAAGAGGAAGGAGTATAATGACCAGCTAGAGGCGGCCGAGCAAGAGCACGCAAACAGGCAGAGGAAGTTAGAGCGGCTGAAACAAGAACAGAGAGATAGATACGGCACCGATTTCCTCAGGAAGGTCGACATTGCTAAAGGAGCCTGGTACGAAAAAGAAAGGATCAAAGAGGGCGCGTGGCAGAATGTTGCGCGGCTTCGTCGGGCGGTCAAAAATGCAAAACCGTAGGTGTCCCACTGTCCCCAGCTCTCTTACAACGTCCGCAGAATGCTGACAGGTAGGAATAGATGGAATCTGCCTGGCTTGGTAGGTTCTTAATATTATCTCTTAGTGGTAATTATATCTGATTTATTCCAAACAGTGGATGGAACTCGCGGCAGCCGAAGTTGCTCATGAGTTTGCAAAAGTTGCACTAGATGGATACGAAAAAGCTGCCAAGGCACTTGAAAACACCCTTAATTCCGACGCCTTTCAATCCCTCGTCACAACCATAGAAGATTTGGAAAAAGGGGTGGAAAGCGCAGCCAATGGAGTTGACAAACTCCTCAGCGGAGGCGGTTTTGACGGATTTATCAGAGCTTTTGTCGACACAAAAGACGCCAGAATCAAAGCAGCTATACAAGCTCTCGAGGCAATGCAGAAGGAGAACAACGAGTATCAAAAGGCTATTCGGGAGGCGCAGCACATCCTTGACCAGAACGCACCCGACCTAGAAGACCAGATCGCCCAGGCCGATGAGAAGATCAAATCCCTGGAAGAGGATGCAATGCTGGCAGATCTTGAGCGAAAATATAACTATCAGCTTGAGGTCCACAACAAAGTACACAACACCATCCAACAAATGCAGGCTGGACTAGAAACGCTCAAGGAGAACTGGCAAAAGGGGATGCACGCGTTGGAGGATGTGGTCAATGAGATCCAAAAGAAAATCAACGCCATCTTTCACATTGAGAGAATTGTGGTGGGAATCCACACTCATGCGTTGATCGACGACAAACCCCTAGTCTTCAAATTCTATGGCACGGTGGCCAACAGGCATTTTGAAATTGAGGCACAATGGGCGCCAGGCAATGATCTCAGCCGTTTGTACAAGGGAGTCACTAATGAGATTCTGAAGCTTGGGGTGTGATAGGCTCAGACTGACGGTATATTATGCCATCCTACAAGTCAAAGTACAATTAGATGGAATGATTGTGTGAAGGCGACAGACGGGACTAACCGTCACGACTTAGATAGACCTATTTAGTACTGAGAGAATGACAATTTATACGAGGGGCTTGCTGTCCGTGATTCATCAATTGACATGTATTAACATACGTTTGTCTATCTCCAGTGCCTAAATCAACCTTACATTGAGATAAACACTATTCTGTCGACAATGGCAATGTCCCATCACATCTAAGAGATGTATGTATGTACATGAAACGGAATTTAAGAATCTCGAAAGAGTAGGAGTAAAGGCCCACGGGCTTCTCAATATGCAAGTCTTGTGAATCTATACTTGCGTATGTACTTGTGGAACTCTAGCCTTTCGCTCTTCCGGTTTTAGTATGCACTTGAGGCAAGAAAAGCCACTGATAATCATCCACTAAATTTTCTCTGGATACGTAGTGAAATCGTTGCTGTTCCAAAGTACGACTATTTCGAGGCAAGACATGGTCCAGATGAAGTGAGTTTTGGATAAACTAGACAATACTGCCTTTTCGAATGCATGTCTGCTTGAGCCGCTGCCCAGTAGGCTCATAATTACCGGGCAAAGGATACCAACCTCAGGGGCCATATCTCCAGTATATCCTAATACATTGAGATCGTACAAATCACAGCTGAGAGGAACATGTTTGTGATCAGGCTGCCATTGTAATGGCGAAGCCTGGCTATCCACCCTACATAATATGAGAGTAGCAGCCTGGTTTCGAAAGCACCGAATGTAAGGAATATGCACAAACCCCCACGACCATCCCTTCGTGGTCGATGGGCACCATCAGTGGGCAGTGGATTTGGAACGGCAAATCGCTCACCGATTTTTGATTAATCTCGTTCCAAAGGCGGGATCCTAATGACAAACACATGCGATGATGCTCTACCGTTATCGAACAGTACTGAGCGCGGCATTGGCTTGCGTCGCGACGTATTATGATATTAATTGCCATCTAGCCATGGAACAGAACGCTAGGTATATATGGGTATCGTTATGTATATACGTATAGAGGGACAGCCCGTCCTTGTTTATCTCCGTGCGTCCTTGGCCATCAGCTCAGACACTGGCGGAGTGTATTCCAACTCTACCGGCGGGTGCGCATTCATCTCAGTGATGTTCATATATGGAGCAGCAGCAGTCGCGTGTCCAGAAGCACTGTAACCGCCACCCAACGCCGCAGGTTGGGACTGCAAGGACCGGCTTGCCTTCCTCCGTTCCAACAGGGCCCAAATCAACAACAGTATAGCGATCGCGCCCAGTGGGACACCCACCCCTGCTCCGATCGCGACGTCATGGGAAGGTGGACAGGTGGTAGGTGTGCCCGTGGAGGAGTTGGAGTCCGATGAAGACGAGTCGGTGGCGTCCAGTGTAGTGACGTTCTGGAGCATCGCAGCGCCCAGGATGGGGCTGCCGTCCTGGATAGTGAATGGGACGTTACTGTTGCTGTCCGACTCACTGGCGAGACAGACGACAGATGATCCATTGGTCCTTGGGCTACCGCAGCAATATGTAGCCGCCTTCCCGGATGAAAAGCCGACATTTGTAATGGAGGCCCCGATAGAGGGAGTGGCATTTTCTGCACGAACCATGCCTGTCAGCCAACATGAAGTCGCCCATAGGGGAAAAACCGCTTACTGCAAATTGGGCTACATCCGCTCCAATTCTTACTGGTGCAGGCACCTCGCGAGAGCACATAAGGCTGGTGGGCCACATTCAGACAAAGCCCGTTGTCTAGACAAATATCTGATCGTCCGCAGCAGTGGGTGTTTGTGTCAGATTTGCAGGGAACATTATTGGGCGCTTTGGCTCCGCTAGGGAAGTAACATTGCCTTGTATCTGAAGTCATTGTGGGGAATCTGTGGTATTTACGGACAAGATGAGTCTGGGGATATGCGATCGAATCGTCAACGCATTTTTCTTTCGCGGGTGTTTGGGCGACGCGCAAGAGCGGGACTACAGGTTAAAAGTAATCTTACTATCTATCACGACAGAGGCTCAAATTTGAACTGGGGGCCAAAACTGATTCTCCACTGATTCATATGGAGTGGACCCTGAGCGGTCAATGCTCACCCTAGGAGGCTCGGGGATCCAATCATAGGCCATGATGCCTGACCGGGAAGGGTAAAATATAGCGCGCCAACACCCCAGTGAGGCGGAGTTAGTCTTACGGACGCATCAGACCAACCGTAACAGCATTCGGAGGCTGTTGCCAAGTTGCCATGAACACTCATCTGCTGGATATAGTTAGATCAGCGAAGATCCCACTGTGTGTGCGAGATTGCAATTTGAAGGGGCTCCCACGGTCTCGGCCTGTTATTGATGGAAGTCTAGACACATTTAATCCAGGGCTGAGGCTGTCGATGGTTATCTATCGAAGTACATCACGGAGTGATGGATCTAGCAATGGTGACGCGCCTAGAGCAGTAGTTCGTTGGAATATGATTTTGGAACCCTGGTTATGGTTGTCGCTCGCCATTTTTAGATTTGCTGACTCGAATCGCTTGGGCCACGGAGCTAGCTCGCTGGTAGCCAAATGTGCTGAGATCTGGCTCCGAATGGTGCGGACTTTGTATGCGGCAGGCTTCTTTGGTGATAGGGTTGACCACATTCGCGTTGGGGATCTTGAATACCCGATGGCGATCCAGACTAGTTTGTGCACTCCCGGATGTTTTCGTGATAGTTTTCTCGGCACGGCTATCACTATCTTTGCTTACTACGCAGCAACCCTGCTGTTGGGGATCAGCGCTAGCTACACGAGGCTACGTCTTGGCTAGTCTTTGGATCGGTCAATGTCTCGCTCTGAACACCGTCGGCCTCTTGGAATATATGATTGTCACTGGACCAAGTGGGACCAAGAGGTCTTGCACGCATTCGCAAGGATGGATAAGGGTAGCGACGATCCACATGACGCACAGCCTTAGCTGGATCACTCTAGTATGTTTGTATAGACTTAGGTTACAAATAGAAGTGCCGCTCTTCGACTAATTTTAGTTTGTAGGGGATGACTCTTCTAGAATTGGGGATCCGACAGGCAACCAAAAGGCTTTTCACTTCAATGACAACTAAATTCTGCATGGGAGCCATAAGAGAATACGGACAACTAAGTGATCGGTCGGCAGATAGTTGTCCTGCATGAAAACACGATTCGATGTTACGTTTGGTACAGAAATCCAACTTTTGCTTAGAGTAATACAATGATACACGGTTATCTGCTCTAAAATGATTCCAGCACGGCCTACAGCGGGATTGGAACATTCCCACACCTCAACTGATACAACTGTTTTGACAGCGCGGCCGATGAAACATTCAACATGGGGATTATGTTTGCATAAATAACCACCGGAAAATACTAATGCCGATTTTGACCAACTTTCCCGCTCATACCTGGTTGTAGCCAAATATGATAACCGCGTAGATGGTGCTGAATAGCATAATTCTAAGACCAAAGGTCACTGGAAGACTTAACAGGGCTTTGATTCCATCAAGACACGTGGTGGTTAGGTTTAAATAGAGGCATGTAGGAATCTACATAGTGGTAGCCTGTGTATCTCACTTGTAAAAGAAAGAGTGGGTGCAATGTATCTCCAATAGATTTGAAAACGTATAGGCTCATCAACACTAAGGCCAAATTAAATTATCAAGAATTCGTATCATACTGAAGGGATATTGAAAGCGGTAGCGGCGTGGTAAGATATACTGCCCTATGAATGAAAAGAGGGATTGAATGAAGTGCGTCGCAAAGGTACCAGAGGCGATCGATGCATGTAAAAGCAGCAAGGAGGCGGCCGAAAGGCAGAGTTTCAACCTGAGCAGGCCAACTACAATAAAACACTAAGCCTCAGAAGGCAGCCTTTTGAAGTATGGCAGTTAGCCGCAAATGAACACGTGGGGAAACCCAATCAAGAATGCTGCCCATTGTATTTCCTCGGAGAACAGTCAAAGCCCGAGATCGACACAGTTGCGAGCATCTGATTTGTCCGCAAAAAGTACCCTGCCGTTCGATTGAGACGCCACCGAATACGCACGGATTTTTCCTTGCATAACAGGTTTTGTGGGTCTACGCGTAGGAGAACTGCCAGACGACACGAATCCATGGAGGGAGGCTCCTGTCACCTTCGGATGGAGCACATATTCGAGGTAACCGTGCATGCCTTGTCACTGTCTAGGCCCACACCTGTCACCCACGGACAAGTCCAGCCCTGGAAAATTCTGCTAGATTCCCCGACTAGACAATTACATAACTATTAGCTTATTCCCCACGTATATGCATTAATAGGAGAAACGAAATTAACTTTCTCTCAGCATTAAGATAGCATTCTATTGACCTAACATCCAACCCATATACGGCTATCACGGCTAAAGCAGCGGTCAGACCCCTCAATTAACTAGCTATCTAATCCAAAGAATTGATGAACGGTGGGTCTATCATAAGGCAAAACCGGTATCAAGCAAAAGTACGAACTCTGTAGTCACTAGCGCTATATTTCATATGTCTCTAGGATAAACTATACATCCTGTATCCCAAATGCAGTTATCGGGTTGACATCTGCAGGATTATGCAAAATTAAGATACACTGTCTGGATTACAATTGTGACAAGTGCTACAGACATAGATAAAACCACAAGGCACTTAATCCAGATATGGCTGTGTGACTGAATTCATCCGAAAGCGACCTTATCGTGTTAGTGGATCTGAACATAGTAGACAGGAGCTTTAATGTACTTAGAACAAGCGATCGGATTCAATTGATAATTAAAATTTACTACATACTTCCATTGGATGAACATTGCTATATTACCGCTAGGCCTCCAAGCATCTGTCTTTCTACAGCATGCTTCTAATCTCAAACACCGTATTCCCACCATAATGTATGCCTGAGCCTTTGAGGCTATTCAGTAGGCTCTGCATTGTATCCTTGATTTCTGATTGAAGTTGTATAGCGTCGTCGATGTAATCGAGGATCGTTGCGCCATCAAGATCTATTTCACCGCTCACTGCCGCATCTTGAACCTCATACGAGAGTTGGTCTATTAAATCGGATAGCGCTGCACTAAGCTCGGACAGCTATGATGGAGGTCAGCTTTATGTAGTTGCTGATATCCAAATCAGCATTAATCAATACTGACATATGTGAGAAACACCGTCGCATCTCTGGACTTCCTTTGTCGATCTCTAGCGGCGGACAGCCTGTTCAATGCGAGAAATTAATTTTATGGAACACCGTCAATGAACAGGAGCAAGAGAATACATGTTTCCGATAGACTGTGACATCGTAAGTTGAGGATTTTTCGTTTGGTTGACCAAATGATAAGGAAACGACCAGCAGCTGGCATAAGAAGCAATGGTAACAGGAAAGTGATGTTGCTGAGGTTTAAATACGGAGGAGTATACGAATGGTTCATGGGCTACGCAATCAGCCATCGTGACTTGGCTGCTACTATTGGCGCCACTATACTGAGAGATATTTGGTGTCTCAATTTGGTACTAATCTTTACGCCTCCTGCATGGCTTGAGTCGTAGTGCAGCATTGGTAGTGTTGTCGTTTGTGGCGCTGAGTTGAACGGAGAACAATCTATTTGTTCGTGGGTCTATCCCAAAATCTTGTAGTAATGATCGTCATTCCGTGGCGTTAGTAACTTTAGTGGCTGCAAGAACCCATGACTACTATAGTGCAAACTGGGCCCTTTAAGCCCTAACAGTCGCAACATATTTCCCTAACCTCTGGTGTTTGGAGAAACCGGGATTTGGATCAGATAACTATTATAGATGTATAATTTTGTATGATCGATTTTATACTTTTGTGTTATATAGTATATAGAAACTAGATAACAGATGTACGAGTATATACAACAACTCATCTTGAAACATTTCGTAGCTGTTTTGTAAGGTATATATTTTGTTGCTTATGCTGTGCCGTTGTATTCATTAAAAGGACTAGGGCTAAGTCAAGCCATATAGTGATGCAACTGCTGATGGTGTCGACAATCGTCCGAGCGATGAAGTACTGTCTCCACATCGAATATACGTCATATGTACCATACGTCCTTTCTTGCACCATCGCAGAATTTAGCATGTATATAAGTATATATCCTAAATAGCATCTCCTAAGGATGCTTGCAAGGTGTAAGAAATTGTTCGATTTATCACTACAGTAAAACCTCGATACAAGGAATGAATTGAGCTGGCTTCCAAAATTGCTTATATCGAGTATATTGCCTATATCGGAGTTGCTTATAAAGAGGTTTTACTATAGTTCAGCATTGCATCGGCTCAACAGGCACCAGAGAATACACTTTACTAATTCAGATTCCTAGCGTTCGACTAGTATTGTAGAATAACGAAATAATATGAAAGGATACACAAGGGAAAATGAAGACATATAATAATCGAGCCACTTATTTCCCTACTAAGTACTGTACTTTTGACCGTCAGTTTTATATATAACCTTGGGATTTTATAAGCCCGTTGAGAATTATTCACGGGGTCATATTGCTGTACATAGATATCGCAGCTAAATAGAAAGGATCTGGTTCGTGGGACATGCGTTCAACTGAAAAAGGGACTAATGAACTACACATCATGGATTTACTTCCCCATTAAGATGGCTATAGCACACTTTTCCACACCTTCCGATATCTCTCCGATCTCGCCGGGCTATCACGTTCCTGTATAGCAGCTTTGAACCCTTTCTCTTTGCTCAGTTCCTGGAAGGCAACTCCCTCAGGCGAGTTACGGGTAATCCCGTCGAATATCGTAGATAGTTTCTGGCTCCTAAGCAGTGGGCCCTCAATAAGACCATTGATCACCTGCTTCTGCATCCATAGTTGATTTTGCGGGACCGACGCAATGCGATTTGCCAACAACATCACTGTTTCCTCCAACTGCTCCTCCGGCACCGCTTTAAGAACAAGTCCCATATCCGCTGCCTCAGCTCCACTAATCAAGTCACCAGTGAAGAGCATCCGCTTAGCCTTCTCAACCCCAATCCGATAAGCCCACATCGCAGTAGTCGGACAACCCCAGACCCGACTCGGAGGATAGCCGATGCGCGCATTAGTCGCCATGATGACCAGATCGCAACACAAGGCGATGTCACTTCCGCCCGCCACCGCAGCACCATGGACCTGTGCGATTGTCGGTTTGTGGCTATGAAATAGCTCTGAGAAGCAGTCGGTATTCTCTTTCATCATGGCGTAGTCAATCAAGGGATCGTATCCCTTTGACAGATCCTGTGATCCAGCTGTCTCTCCACGTATGGCATTCTGCGAGTAGATGTCCAGATCATAGCCACCGCAGAATCCGGGCCCGTTTCCTTTTAGGATGATGCAGTGTACGGTTGGGTCTGCGTTGGCTAGTTTGACTGCGTCTCGGAGATCCCTTGGGAGGCGGCCGTCGATGGCATTGAAGCGGTGCGGACGGTTCAGGGTTATATATGCGATTTTGCCGTCTGGGGACTTTTGGTAAAGTATCGTCTCGAATGACTTTGCTTCCATTTTCGAATAGTGTAAATAGCAGTGCAGGGTCGTGGAGTCTAGTTATTTGAGGTATAAAAGGTGATGACTACAATGTAACTTCGCCTGTGGGTTACTTCAACCTCGGCTCGGATGTTAGAGCTGGTGATCACCCCGCAGATGTTATGGCGAAGGCCAAGATACGGATTGATGAGAAAAATACAAAGAACAAATCTATTGAAGTCATTATATGTTAGCACCTGTTGCTTGACTAATAGCTGACCCCGATATAATCAACGGATTGCACAGCATGCGAGTCAAAGTGATTTATTCATTATGACGTGGACACTATTATACAGTTCTCAATCCATTTATCCCAAATCAACAACTCAATGTACACTCAACATCTGCAAAAACTGATCCCCCAAAGCATTAGCAGCAGTAGGATTCGCGCCCGTAACAAGCTCACGATCAACCGTAACGCTGCCGATCTTTTCCTTCACCCCTTCAATCATAATAGCGCCTTCATTCCTCAGATCCGACTCCACCTTCTCAACCTCCCCACCCATCATCATCTCCATCATCTTCTCCTCAGCATCACTCCAAGAGGTAATCTTATACCCCTTATACGCAAAGTCCCCATCCCCAGCAAACTTAGTACTCAAAAACGCAAACGGCCCATGACAAATCGCAGCCGTAGGCCGACTCTTCGCATGAAAATACCTCAAAATGCGCCCGAGATCCTTATCCGCGCCGAGATCTCTCAAGGGCGCATGTCCACCCGGGATAAACACGCCTGCAAAGGACTCCAACTCGTCATCGCTAATGGAGCTGAACGTCCGCGGGTGACTGAAGCCATTCTCCCGCTTCATGCGATCAATGAGCTCGTTCTCGCGTCGGCGTTCGTAGAAGTTGCCCGCGAAGGCGAGGAGAGATTCGCTGTTGGGGTCTGGGGTGGGTTCTTGACCTTTGGGGGAGGCGAAGGTGACTTCGTACCCGGCGTCGAGGAGTTTCTGGAGTGGTTTGGCAAGTTCCATGAGGAAGAAGCCGGAGGGTTGGTCGATTATTTGGCCGGCATCTTGGCCGCTGGTTTTCTTTAGTGGGATGGAGTCGGCGTCGCTGAGGATTATGAGGACTTTTTTGTCGGGCATCTTTATTTGGTGTATTTTGTTTGAGATTGACAATACTAAATAAATAGATCGAGTTGGGTTATTGATTTTTGGTTATAATCCGATCGTTTTATATCCTTTTTATATCTTTTGTTATCGATATGACATTAGGGTGACATCGGAATGACGTACCCAGTCTACTCCAAATATCCAACAAAATTATACGTAATAATTTTGTATCCTGTTACTATATTCAATAGGTACATTGTTAATTATTATTTATCTTCCTATATTTTATTATATTTTTCATGAAGCGACATATCCGTGTGCTTATGCTAGGACCTCAGACTTAAGAAAGCTACAAGTCCAACAAGCGTGCCCACAAACCAAATCCTTATCAAAGAAAAGCATTATGACTCAATTGGCTATGTACATACAAGAGAGTCTTTCCTGATTTTTGTCTCGCGACAGCGAACTTTATACACAAATTAAAAACGCTATGTTCAGTTTTGCGACAGGCTATAGAGGCTGTTGCAGTGACGACGAACAAAAGAAATATGTAAACAAAAGAGATCTCAAGGCTTGCTATACTGAATGGAAACACTGTGTCTCGCGTAGATGTTCGTCTGGGTAAAGTAAGGGTCATAGTTACTATCCTCCATAGACAGCTCCTGCGACGGGTTGAGAGGCTGCTTGGAATGTCCAGTTCCAGATCGTATCTGAGACCAGAAGCTACCCCGACCGAGTTTTAGTAGCGGTCTTAGGTTAGGGAGGCAGGCGGCGATGATTCCAACTGTTGCTTCGATGCATGTCCATACTACGACGGGGATTTGGTTGTCTGATTTTGGTCGAGTGGTTAGCGAGGGTACGGGTAGAGAAGATGGTGTAGGTATAGTTATGGATACTTACAGGTTACGTCAGGACCAGAACGTGTGAGGTTTATCATGGCGACTAGTCGGACGATGTCGAAAATCAGGGTTCTGGGTGTTGAAGGTTAGATGTTAATTACAGGATAGAGGCAATGAGTACTTACAAGC
This sequence comes from Aspergillus sp. ATCC 12892, assembly GCA_002894705.1. NCBI lineage: Eukaryota > Fungi > Ascomycota > Eurotiomycetes > Eurotiales > Aspergillaceae > Aspergillus > Aspergillus sp. ATCC 12892. The sequence continues at coordinate 720,609 of NVQI01000077.1, read as the reverse complement.
CGCCAGTCACAAACACCCCAGAGAGCAGCAGTCTCTGGGTTTTGGAGATCGGCAGTGCCCAGACAAATTTCAAGGGCATCATGAGAAGAACCGCATCGGTCAAGATGTTGGGGATTTGCTGGCCGTAATAATATTGCGCGGAGTCGATGCAGGATCCTGGCACCGTTGGATCCCAGAACTTGTTGACCGGAAGGCACAACAAGATCCCCACCACACAAACACTCAGGGCCCAGAGGATGACAAATCCGGCGATAATATTGGCGGCGAGAATCATCCGCGGAGTGGAGAATAAGCGCTTATAAAGTGCGAGGACGGATAGCTTAATAAAGCAGATGCAGCTGGTATAAACCAAGGGATTGGACCATCCAATCTGATTCAATTCGTAAGTGGACCGCCGGGCAAACAAAACTGGAGACACAAACCTTCAGATAGATTGTGAGATTCTTCTCGGGGATCATCGTGATGTGGGAGCCCAGTCCGTTGAAAAGCACTGGTATCAGATTAGCCACCTGAACTCGTGTATGCAGATGAAAGGACGGCATCAAGGCCACCTACGGATCGCAACTCCGGTTGAGCATCCATATTTAAAAAGCTACGGCGGGAATCAGTAAGTACTCTGACAAAGAAGCGTCCGGAAGGTACTTTTGCATACAAGAGCGATTATAATCAGATAATCATCCAAGTAGAGTCGGGTGCCATTTAACTTCCTCGCTAGGAGCCGGAGAGCGACAGCCGTTGTGGACAGGATGAAGGCAAAGTAAAGCGTAATGATAATGGACCGGCGTAGATTCTGATTGGGGTGTTCGAAATCTCCAGGGACGCCATCGTCTGATATTGGTTGTTGAGACATGACAGGTAATCTGTCCAAGACTGCAATGGGAAACCAAGTTAAGCATACACTGGTAGGAATTCTAGCGATGGAAGGTAAAAGCTGTGGCTTCGATTATTTGGAATCACCTCTCGCGCGGCCAGCGGAAGGGTTAATAAATACTACCTGAGTTCTCAGTGGGACAGGGAGTTCGCGCATCGACACCATATGTGTCAGGTTCTTCACGTCTAGGTCGTCCAAAAATAAAAAGTCAAAACGTAATGTGGGGAGGGACCGCCGATTCATCACATTGAACGCCGACTAAATAGTGTGAGCAATAGATAGGCCGAGTTCAGGAGGATCCATTTCCGTGCATCGATCAACATCGTTTACTAGCCATGTGGTTCTCATGAGGGGTATTCATGTACATCCATCCCTCCCAGGGCGAGCGTTGTGGGGCGTTCATCGCAACGTAGGGAACCACAGACAAGGATCTAAGTTGCCGAATGCCTTCCAAGGCCCTTCGAACCTTGACAGGTATCAACCTTGCGTCGGATGGAGTCATATCCCCGATAAGCTTTGAGCGAGGAACGGCGGCGGTTGGATACATCAACTTTCCCAACCGACAGATCCCGTTCGTCTTATCCACAGTGTCCACCGATACGCGTAAATCTCGCCGGGGAGCGTTGTGAAACGGTGCGCTCTATCCAAAGCTGCAAGGTACCTACCTCGGAGCTCGCTTCATGTATCAGCTGTTAAGAGCGATCATCGACAGATCGCAATAGAGAATACCTTGAGGTTCGTTTCACCTCCCAGGGATGAGATTAGGGCTGGTGGTCAGAGCTCCGTAACCCCTTACACCAGGTACGGATACCCGCCAATCAGAGCAGTGCAGGAAGGCGGACGGTAACTTAATTCCGAAATAGTCAAAACAAGGTCCTTTTGTTTTTCTGTCGGGAAATTTGTCTCGACCTGACAGATCGCATCACTCGCATGGACGTACGAGTCTTTGACTTTCCCCCTTGCGTGCCTAGGTTTGGCACTAATAATCATAGAAGAGGCTCTCATTTGCTCCAGCCTCTTCCCCCCCTTTAAGATGGAGTCTATCTCAAGCGAAGGAGTTATGAACGAGAATAATCGAGTCATGTTGACATCCCTCCGAATTTCGTTTAGCAACAGGATAGCATTGATCAATTTTAGTCCTGATCGCATTTCGTTATCATTTTGCTCAGCGGGTCTAGAGTAGGTACCACAATTACCTCATGAAATTCGAGATATCACACATCCATGATATGTTAGTCTGGCCCAATCAAACTTGAACATATATTTGAACGCGCCAAGCCCGACCACGGAAACGAGTTCATATGAACTCGGCAATCGCCCAAGGGGTCAGAGACACAACCGAACTATCAAACCAACAAAGCTAGTTGGTGGAGGCTTCCCCCTGCGCCGTTGATGTGCAGGTTCCCGCTCAAGCACATCGTAAGGCAGGGCGCTAGAACACCATTGGTTTCGGTGCCAATAATTGCTGCCATGGGATGAGATCTCGTCCCTTACCGACCTTGTTTGCCGACCGGCTTGTACTATGACATCCCAAACACTGCCAAAATTGGCATTGTTTACCCTGAGACACTTGTGTTTCTCCTTTCTGGGTATACACCCATCGGCTGGACCTCTAGGAGGCGGTGCTAGCAAGGAGGCTATCCCTTGACGCCCAGGGGAAGTCTCCATCTGAGAGGTCGCATGTCATCCGGAGTTTCTTGCACAACTTCAGGTACAAACTTGGTGACACCCGCGTGATAGATACCTAAGGTCTGGAGTATACCTTGGTTATCATCGTGTTATCATGACTGGCCTATCACCGACTCATGAGATCTGCCTCTTGCTCTTCACTCTCATCACTCTCATGAATTCTAAATATCGCTTAGATGGGGCCATTTTTGATCCTGTGCTCACCAACATAGAAAGCTATCAACACCGAAACGTGCGTTTATGGGTGTGAAATGCTCCCCGACGACCATGGACATTGTGACGAGTGAGTTCCCCAGTCGGCTAACGAGATAGACCACGCATAATCTTATTATTCATCTCGAGTCGCATGTCCAATCATTGCGCTAATATAATGTAATAGTGATTTGAGCTGATTCCGAATGACTCCATCGCCTAGAGAGCTTCGCGATCGACCAAGCTAAGGTGGCAGCTTAGGCGGCAGTGTTTCAGATCTTTGTGATATTGGTCCTGATCGACTTTGTATTTATTGCAATGACGATCCTAGCTCTCGGACCTTACTGCCCAGGGGCTGTCATATTGCTATGTGCTAAGAATGGACCCTGACTTGATAATGATGCATCCTGGACCTCGGTCGGATTCCTATTCCGTCTACTCTAGGACCTTTATTCAAACTTTCCGCCGACCGCAAACAGTCTTTAGTGCACGAGCTGTGTCTCGACCACAACGCTCTTGACATAGCCATTCGCACATGGTCATGTTTGCCAATTCCACTTTGTGGTCTTACAAGGTGCGCTAGTCGCTGTGTACTAAGCGAAAACAGATATGCAGCGATGGATCCACCCGTAGCATATGAACGACAACGACCCGACGAAGTCCGATCATTCAACCTGAATCCTACGAGGTAAAAATATGTCACTCGAACCTATAGTTCCCGGGCCCTTGCGTTAAAGTAATCAATATTAACAATAGAAGCATAAATACAGGCCTATCTATATATTTATCGAGGTGCATCCTCGAAATATCACCTCATTGATTCAACTCTGGTGACATCCTTGCCTCAAGTCCTCAAGCTATCGCCTAAGGAAGATCAAGCCACAACTTCAACATCTTGGGATAGTTCGGTGTTCCCAACCCAGTGGCGGGGTCCCATCTGAAAAGTCGTGAGTTAGCAACCTAGCCACGGCACAAAGGAAAAATGAATACTTACCCAGGAGCAGTTGAGAAGCCGTCCGTTCCACAGCCGGGATTTGTACCATTGGTGATATCATTCAGGACGGAGGGATTCTTGTAGAGAACCGGATTGATAAAACCAACGGGACCCTTTCCGACGGCAAGACGCTCATCGATAATGCGGTTGATGATGGAAGCAAAGATCGGAGTGCCTAGTACAACAAATATCTGGTTAGTAGCTGCATACCTGCATTTCAAACAAGAAACAAGTGTGGAAAGTCAACATACTAGCACTTGTTCCACCCGACGAACCGAACTCGCCGCCATTGAATACGGCAATGTTGTCGCCGTTGGCGGCTACGTCCGGATAGCCTCGACCCAACCGATTGTAACGACCACCATTCTTGCCGAGGTTTTCGGCGCCTTCGTAGTATGGATAAGGGGGGTTGTGGTCCTTGAAGTATCTGCCTTCGGCGTCAGTTAAGGACGTATTATCACTATTCGGAAGACGCACGTGGCAACGGCTTCCGCCTGGTAGTCGGGGATAGGGTAGATGTTGCTGAAGCCACCGCCCGAAGCATAACTGTCCAATCCCGCCGGATCGTACACAGCACTCTCAGGCTGGGAAACGGTGAATCCCGGGTAGACCTTGGTAGCGCCGACGTTGGTGATGTATGGGCAACTATATTCGTTAGTGCTTGAAGTTTACGAGTGGTAGTGGACGTCTCTTACCTGTTAGGGAATGCAGGGCTGAACACTGTCCCATTGTTCAGGCAGCCATTAACGCTGTTACCGTCTCCTGGAGGTCCTGCAACACCGTTATCACCAGAGGCAAAGAGCACCGAGACTCCCTGCAAACCAAGCTTCAGGAACCTGGAAGAAAATTAGCGTTGAATAAAGCAACTGCATGGGATAATAGCAAGTAAGACCTACTCCATGCATTGTCTCTGCTGGTAATTTGCGGGAAGGTCATTCTCCTGTTCGCCGTATGATACGCTGATGACATTCGTTGGTTTAAATACGCCACACATGAGCTGTCCATCGTAACCACCGTCATCAGGATAAACGGGATCCAAAGAAGGGTCATTGCCACATTCACCATACGCGCAGTAGGTGCAGTACGACTATATATTGCGTGACGTTAGTGATGCAGTTCGGATACTATGATAATCCAGTTTCAACTCACGCCATCAAGTGCGTCCAAGAAAGTGTTGAGGAATCCCGTGGTATTGCTGGCCCAGTTTGCATCATCAGTCTGGTACAATGTGATGCTCTGCGGATGCACGATTGGATATGCTAGTTCGAAATCGAGATCCGACTCCCCACCCGCCTGCACCACGGGGACTGGAGCCTCCGCACCGTCGATGAAGGCGGGGATTGGGTGGGTGCCTTGAGGAATATTATTGGCAAATGTCTTGAAGAATAAGTCAAGGTCCTCCTGCGCATAGTAGTCCCCTTCCTCGAAAATTCCCAACGAGTTATTGGGGTGAGGCGCCGCACGCGCTGAAGGAATCTTATACAATGCCCGAATACAGTCCGGTGTGATTAACTGATCGCAGTTAGTGACATTGAGGCCTTTGACATCGTGTTGGTGAATAGGCCGTGCTCCACGCGCAGGGAGCTTCGTCTTCTTGCTTGCCGCTCCCCTTCTACGGATACTGGAGGCTTTGCCTGACGATGGGTTCAGATTGACACCAGGATGCACATAGTCGATATGCTTTTGCACCGAAGCGGGGACATGATACCTACGTATTGTCTCAGCCACGACGTCTTATGACAGCTCAACGGAATGTAAATCTCACTGTTCACAAGCAATTGCTTTCTTTCCAGTTTTCCTGTTATGGTACTCATAGTATGTGGTGTCGAACAAATTCTCGATCTCCTTCGACGTGGCGTGGAATACAAGCCAGCCGTGGTTCTGCGTTTGAGCGACGCGGCTAGCATTAATTCCCTTCTCGGTGAGCCAGTTCTGGACCTCGTTGACTGTTTCTGTCGACGGCGCGAATTTCGCAGCGACTTCATCTGCCGAGTAGAACTTGGCATAGTTGGGAGAGCTCGGGTTTGAGCTGAAACAGCACGTTAGAGTAGAGTATAACCCTGACAAGCGACACAACAGCCGTTCACTTACACATCCATGAGCAGGTCATGAGCCTCCTCGAGGCTACTCTGAGTTAAGCCAATGCGGACAACATGTTTGTCCGAGGGGTTAACACGCGCCCGCTTGACCCAGTTCGAGGATGTAACTTCACGTCTCTCGTGGACCACTGAGGTCGCAGCCGAGAGAGCGGACAGGCCGAACAGGAGCCCGTTGAAAAAAGAAAGATGAGAAAAGGGCCGCATTGTGTGGACCTGATATGCGATTTTTCCACAGACAGACAAGCCTGAAGAATCATATCGAGAATATCGTGACGACTGCACACCTTTATAGATGGCCCAGTCTGGTGTATAGTAATGTTACAATTATGGCCCCCGATATCTCTTACGGCTGGTTTAGTGCTATTCCCGACGGAGCTCCGCCTTGTGGAGTCGCTGCTTGCGAGGCTTGTCTCAGTGGCAGATGAGGATCCATGTTCCCCGTAGAAGGCTGACTTGCTTACTCTCTTTTGGCCAGTGATGGTTTCAATCAACCCAACGTTACACTATAGCTGACAATCGGTGTTGAGTTCCAGTGTGCGATTGGGATTCTAAAATTGTCTGCACCGCCTACTGACGATCGAAATGGTTTAGGGGGCGAGAAGGATTACAACGACCTATGCCTCTGTCCGACAAGGGACTCACTAATATCAGAGAAACTTATCATCCATTCATGTATCCTGTCCTCTCTGTAGAATAACATGTGCAAGACGGGAAGTCATAAATTGGCCCGTCTGCATCGCAGGCAGATAAATGGTGGCATATCATGCAAGGCCCCACTTGGAGAGAATAGCGCGGAAATCCTGTATTCCTATCTTCAACCATTACGAGCTTGTTTTTCTAGGCATTCCAAGCTTAACAAACACAAGCTCCACGTAATGTTTAGCCTAACAGCATAACCTGGTTGTGCCGCCTGGGTCCGATCGGGCCGATCGCCGTTTCTACACAGTAAATGATTATCTTCCCCTTGAAAACGCTTGACACCGGAATGTCCCATCGTGCTCTTTTAACCGGGGATGGTAACCGAGTCCATCGGGAGAACCGCGGAGTTTGAAGCGGGACGATAAACGTCTCTCGTTCTATGCGCTCCGGAGTCCGGATGTGGACGATATCTAATAATTAGCATGCATTGTGGCACTGGAATGTAAAATGATAAATTGTCTATAATGCTAACTACTAACGTCGGCCGCATAACATACAGGCCACCTTTCAGTGGATCAAAGTTGAGGATATTCTTCACGGATCAAACAACAGGGTCTTGCTGTTCCGGAGAAGATCGACTGATTTAATATCGTCCCCGAATCAATTTCTTTTGCGCGACGAACCCAACTCCTGCACAGTCTTGAACGCTCTATATATCTCCCCAACACTCTGTTTCACGTAATCTAAGAAGAGTCAGTTATTTCCTTTCAACACTAGGAAAATACTCACAAGAGCCAATGAACATCCAGATGAAGTTGAAGAAAAAGTAATAGAACCAGAAGTAGTAGCCCTCGGGGCGACAGAAGGTTTCTCCATGGAAGTAAAGGTCAAAGAGACTAGTGGCATAGTAGAGGATATCACCGTAGACCTGACCGACGGAGAGCAACAGCTGCAGGGCATGACGTGCAGGATGCTGAACTGCGATGCAGTAGGCAATAAAGAAGGCCAGGGGTCCCCAGCAGAACTGTTGCAGGACTGTTAGTGTATATTAATTTCCATTAACACAATCAGGTCCACTTACAGCAGTTACGGCCTCCATGGTGACAAGGAATGCGTCCGATGTCAGATACCGGGAGTCCGAAAGAGAGTACTCCTTCCATAGCTGACCGAATAGTTCCTGTGAGCCTGCAAGGGTCTCATGATGAATGACAAAGTAGGACTCAAAGAACAAATGAATGAACCCCGCTACATGCATTATCTTAGGGTGACTTCTCCAAAACAACTGACAGGGTCATGGAACATACTCAAGCACATCCACACAAAGGCCAATTTATCCGCCCGACTTGCCGTCGGTCGCACACGTCGTATGACGAGAAAGGCAGTCCCTAGGACTGCCGCCCATAAGAAGCCAAATTGGGCGATTACGGAGACTACCGAGGACTCATTGGCAGCAAAGTGTGGTAGATGTATTGTGGTGGGATAATATTGGTGAGGGATCATGGTGACGGGTCTAATGCAACCTTGATCTAGAGAGAGCAGGGACGGGGTTCAGGCACACCAATCGGATTTCCCACGTATGATATTTAGTATCCTTCATATCCTATAGGTTGTCGGGTGTTACTTCTTATATGTGCCGCTTCTGAACGGAAATTCTGCATCGGAGTCCGCGGATCCCGAACCTCTCTCGGAAAGTCGAGTTGCCATATCGGACCATCTTGGCTAAGATTAAGGCATCACCAAATTAGTGGGTCTATTGAGCTTAATGTGGATATGTTTACAAGAATAAATGTGATATAGTGCTACAAAAAATACATTACTACAGAAATAGCATGTTTACCAAACAGCCAAATCGATCGGCCTGTATTTTCTGCCTCAGGCAACAGTCACAGAGTACGCATACGTGACCAAAAAAAAAGGAGTAAGAAAGACGAGCAAGTCAATTGCAAATTATCGACCTAAACACCCATCAACAGCCCGTACTGGGCTCAAAACGAGACAACATGGCCTGGACTGGTTTGTGTAGCGGTATATCGTACCCCGTCCACCTTGAGCCCCTGCTCATTCAAGAGCGTGATGGTACCCCCTTCGTCGGACAGCGCGCAGTTGTGCAGTTGAAAGCTCTGGCGACGTCTCCGACGCAAGACGGCACCATCGGGCAGGTATTCATTGTCGCCTTTGTGATTTCGAATGCTCCAGCCATTAAGTACCACGGGCGCGTCCGCACGGTTCGTGAGAGTGATCATGTCAGGTTTGGTCGTTGGGTCTGCACCATGATGGCGGATTAAAGCCTCGCTGATGGTAACTGTCCGATCATGGACATCACGCCTTTTCCGTTGCTCCCCAGGGATTTCCGGGTTCAAGAGCTCATTCCAAGTAAGATACCCATGTGGGGGAGTAGGCTGTCCTTCGGCGTCGGTATGCACAGCCTGAGATGCGAAACCGATAAACACCCCCATCCAGTGATCTCCAAAGTCCAGCAGGATACCCCCGTCCTGGTAGATCCCATTGTCGTTTTTCCACTTTCTAGGACTTCCCTGGTTCATGTGAATGTTATGGATACCGTTGCCATTGTTGAAATGCGACCCATAGATGTAGATCACGCTGTCATTGTCGACCGCGGCATCCAGTAAGGGGATCAGCTCATCCAGTATGTCATTATCAGGTCCAGGAATGTCATGGGGCAGGAGCCTGCCTGTTTCTCTATGGAACAGATTGCCTCTAATATAGTCCAGTGCAAGGCCGTTGGGGGCTTGCTCCATGGTGCCTTCCAGTCGATGAAATCCTGGTTTCAACTCCCGGAGTTGTTCATTCTGAAAATTTTCGAATTTTTTGTCTAACCAAAACACTAATCTGGAGTCACTTTTGTCCCCAGACTTGATGTTTATTGCTGCGCGACCTTCTCCGCGAGGATTGTCACTGGTAGTAAAGAACAGCGACAGGTGAGGAGACACATGGTCATCCGCATCAGTTTCATAAGTGAAGCGGACAGGCTTCGCCTTCCACACTCCGTAGTTCTCAACAGGCATTGTGAGAGTGGAGTGTTCCCTTGAAGAATGTTTGGATTGGCAAGGTGGCTAGATGACGAAACCGACATGTGTCGGAGAACATGAACCATGTACGAAAAGATGCTAAGTCTTATCTCTTATATCTCTTACTGTTAGTCTAGGCCCGTAAAGTGCCCTTTGCCTGTGGAAATGGGGCCCGACGCCGATTGCTTTAGGATACATATTTGATCTGAATTCGTGTCGACTGATCCAGTATGGGCACATCTTAGAGGTCGAGCACGGTGCTCTATCGATGGTACTGATCGCCTGACCGAATGGGCCCTCGATCCAGGCCCTGCAGACTCGCTAAGGTTCGACTGTCACGGACGAGTGGTTGAACCAAAGCCTGTCCCGCAAATCGCGTTTGAGGACGTGCAAAAGTAAGTTGACCTTTCCATGGAATCGAGAAACATTTCAAACCCAGTTACTATACATGAATCTTAGTATTGCATTTAGCATTTGTTATTCATTTCAATGGATTCATCCCGACTTTTGTCTACAACTTGATTGACTTCAGTGAACCAACCCTATACCTGCTCCACCCACCCCACACATCGGGTGACTTCAATAGCATCCTATCAACATGATTAGCAAAGGGCAAATTTGAACAGTTGCATCTTCGACACGAAGGCTCGCCCGTTCACCCTCTGGTTGCCGCAGTACACTCTGGTACACAAGATTGGGATTACCAATCACTTCAAACGCAGGCGTATCACCCTCAGGCATATATGAATTGACCTGACGTTCGCTTACGTGCTCCACATTATAGCCCTTCATGGGCCCTCCCTTCGCGGTCTCCCGCTTCTGCTCGGCACTGCTACGGGCGTACTCCAAGTACGGCGGGTTCCCGGGATAGAGCACATTGTCGGCAGCCAGCACCAATCCAGGAACGATCATGCCGTGGTGTTCGCACAGCTTCAAATCTGTCAATTATGCAGGCTTGTAATGGTCCAGAAACATAAGCTCGATCTTGCTCACCTCGCTGCTCCGGTACAGTCTGTCAAGAGAGACATCGCTGCGACCAACAATCACTCGCACAAAGTCGCGCAGACCGGCTAACTCGATCAGCATATTTGCAATGACTGCCCATTCCGGGTTCAGCTCTAAACTAAGATAGCGCTCGCCGCCATTGCGCCGTACTGCATCGCCAAAAAGAATGGCGGAGTAGCCCATATAGCAGCCCAGTTCTATCATCGTCTTAGGCTTGATCTCATCAATTAGATCGGTCACCATCTTCCCCTTGGGTGCACCGACAGTCATCATGTAGTACTCTTCGAACTTGTTGCTCAGGTCGAGTACTTTCTGCGGGTGTCCTCTGATGTCATCTTGGTTTGGCTGGGCGTAGATGAAGTGAAGAAGTTTCGTTTCCTGGCCTGCTTCGCGCTATGAATATATTCAACGTTAGTCACTACACGTAGAATGCTGGAGCAAAGGTTTTGACTTACCGAACGCTCTCCAGTCCAGGGATACGGGAGGGAGTCAGTCTCGGTCAACGACATTTTCAGCATGGAGAAGAATGCAGCTGAAAGTGGGCTCTTTGAAGTCAGCAAATTCAAATAACCAGAGGAGTATAAACGGGCCTTAATCGTGAGGAAAGTATCTAGCGGATGATATGTTTTTGAAGCACAATGGCAGGAGTGAGCAGTCAGCGACGCGGTGCGATGAGCAATACCTCCCCATAGACAGCCGAGCATAATCAAAATAATAATACTTATAACAATAGTAAGATCTAGTAGAGGTACTTATCTGATCCCTTGTCTGTTGGCTGAAACCCAACCCAGATCTTGCCGAGGCCTAAGTAAAGCCCTAAAAACACGATGATCTTCCGTATCTTCCGCACCCTCCGCAGTCTTCTGCGCTACCGGCGCTTTCCCGACTTCTTCCACATCCGAGATCATCGTCGCAAGAATTTCTTGTTTCTTTTGTCTGATTCACCTAATGGATTTGGCTTCGAACGAATCCGATGTGGGCTCCCCTTCGAACAAAGGTCTCTCAAAGCATCCGTGTCTCCCTTGTCAGTCTCGCAAGCGACGATGTGGCAAAGAGTTTCCCGAGTACGCATTATGCCGCCGGTATGTATTTTGTCTCTCATTTAGCTGCATATAAAAATCTCATTCTTGTCCTATACAGAACAGGGCGACGGTGCAACTACGCCAATATTCCTAGAAGTAAATTCAACAAGCTTGCCCAGACAACATCTGTATTGCCAAACAGATTCCCTGTCGCATACTTTTTAGATCATCGGGTCTACAAACACTGCTACCTGACGATTCCAACGCCTCAATTGTGTCTTCCAGTCGGCCTGTAAAATATGGTAAAAACGCCAGAATCAATACGGAATGTTGCCGACGATTTCTTCACTTCAGTACACCTTTGGCTGCCAATAATCTGCCGAAACAAACTCTATGGTGGCATTCTACTACATGCTCCACCCAAAGATGCGGATTGGGCTCTACTGGTAGTGTGCATGAAGCTAGTCCTGCCGCAATATAGTAATAGCCAATCCATGCACCGAATATACACACTAGTGAAGAATCAGTTAGTTCAACTCGAACAAGTCGGGTACATGACCATCACAATGCTGCAAGCTATGATCCTTGTTGCCGTTCACGAAAGAGGCCACGGGATCTATCCTGCGGCTTATCTGACGGTGGGCAGCTGTGCACAGTATGCCGTGGCACTTGGGTTAGACAAAACAATAGTCGAATGGGACAATGGCCTCTCTGAATGTGCTTCCCTGGATGAACAGCATCGGGCCTGGTGGGCAGTTATCATTTTGGAAAGGTGAATACGTGGTGTCATCTCAAATATAGAAACAACCCTAACTGTGTCAACAAGAAGCATGAATGTGAATTGCCGAAATCGGGCCTTATGCACTCCTGGAGCAAGAGAACGTTCCTTTTTACAGGGATTGTGTAATATGCATAAGGGAGGCAATGAAAAATCTGACTTCCCTCTGGCCTGTTGGAAGTAAGAATCATGTGCCGTTTGTGATGTATCAGCACTGACGAACGTGGCAGATTTCTATCTCGATCTTCTTGAGACGAGAAAATTGACCAATATGCAATGAATTTGTGATTCGACTGTTCTTTGTTTCAACGCCTTGACACATTACTTGTAGAAGTGTACACAGAGCATCTCTGTGCTTAGGAGCTTAGAGAATCCTGAACTATACATGCTCTCAAAGGTCCTCCAGCTCTTTCAAGAAAGTCTCATCTGCCTCATCCGCAAGCTCCAGAAATTTCACTTTATTAGCTTCCAACCATTCGTCCTCTTCCCCAGCCTGTTTATGCATCATGTTCTTCAAACGTGGGAACAATCCTCTATATCTCGGGCTTGGCGACCGTTCAAAGGAAGCACTGGCTAGCCTAGAGAAATAGACATATTTCCTCTGGGTGACAAACTAGCAACTCTATCTTAGCAAGGTTCGGGTTAGATTGAGCCTGTAGCCAACTGTTATAGCAAGTCGTATGTGGAGAATGCTCAGCTCTCTGCGTCAATCAAATAAGCATTGGCCCTTTCGCCCCACTGTCTTGAGGCTGTGTTGTCTCGTATAAGGTTGGGTTGCACCGTGCCCCACCATCGAATCCAACTCATCTCTTCATTATACTCCTTCTGAAATCCAGGCCAGAGGCGAAACAAAGAGAAAGGAATATGGCGGAAATCATCGGCCTGGTCGCTAGCATAGGTAGTCTTGTCCAGATCGCGGGACAAATTACCAAGCTCAGTTATAGTTACGTCTCAGACATCAAATCTGCCCCCAAGACTCAGAAGCACTATCTTCAAGAGGTCTCTGCTTTGACTGAGGTTCTTTTTCGCGTGGACGAAGCTATACAAGAGGCAGCGTCTACCGGCTTAGACTTGCCATCACGCCCACCATCGCTTAACGATGATGCTCTTCAAGAATGCCGCCGTCATCTGACAGCCCTTCACTTAGATCTCGAGAAAAGACTGCGTCGCTTTGCCTGGCCGTTCCAGGAAAAAGAAATTAAAAAATATATCGATCTCTTGCATATGTACCGGACTCTCTTTACGGATTTCCTCTCCACAAATATCATGTAGATACGCCAAACGCTTACCTGCCCAACAAAAATCAGTGCTAACCGCGAGAAGGACCGTAGCCAATGCCACATACAAGAAAGTAGCAATCATCGGCAACGGTATATTTGTCGGATACTAGCATCATGTGATTCTCACGCTGACTGGACCTGCAGAGCAAGTCACCCAGCATCTTTTCTCGCTTTTCCCGTGGTCAGATGCATTTGAACGCTCGAGACCAGTCGCTTGCGCTGGGACCGGAGAATGGTTCTTAAAGTCTCAAACTGTCGAAACCTGGTGCGCCGGACCCCCATCACTGCTTTGGTGCTACGGATCCCGTATGAAACCATCTCGTTTCACTATTTCGTCTATGAGATCACTAACAGGTCGAAGCTGGTGTTGGGAAAACACTCCTCGCGTACGCTCCCGATCCATAGCCCATTGGCGCTATTTTCCTCGTGCCTAACAAAGTCTAGGTCAACTACAATCGAGCACCTGTGGGACAGACAAGCATACAATGCAAGCTCTGTGGTATACATATTTTGCCAGTTCTCCTCTCGAGACCAGCAAGACCTTACCGCAATTTTGCAGTGTATGATTCGACAAGTGATCGAACAAGCGGATGAGGGCTTGCTCCTAGCCATGAAGCAACTTTGTGCTGACCCAGCTAAACAAAGTACTCCTGCGGGGCTGACTGAATTATTCGCAGCAGCTTGTGAGCTGAAGTCGACGTACCTTATAGTCGACGGTCCTGATGAGGTACCTAAGGCAGAAGGCTTGCTTTCCTATCTGCCTTTTTTTGTTGGGGCAGGCTGCAAAGTAATGGTAACGAGCCGAGATCTAAGCCACATCAGGAAGCATATGTGTACTGCGGTCAAGATGAAGGTGTGCTCGCAGATTCAGGATCTGGAACTCTATATTAGCTCCCGCTTCCAGGATAGTGAGTTTCCTGTCGCCGAGGACTTCACCCAGGAGATCATGAGAAAGTCGAGCAATGTGTAAGCATCATTATAGGCAAGAAATACTTACCAGGCTAACATTTCTCAGATTTCTCCATGTCAAGCTCATTCTGGACGAGCTGATGGATCTCACCACCATTCGCCAGATGCGAAAGGCGCTTGAGAAGGAATCGAAAGGGCTGGAACAAGCCTACACATCATTCGTACAGCGAATTGATATCCAGCCAAAGGCAAAAAGAGCTCTTGCGCGGCGTTTCATTGGGTGGATTGCGTTTGCGAAAAGACGATTTAAATTGAATGAGGTAATTCACGCCTTTGCTGTCGAGAAAGATGAAGAGGAAATCCACGAGGATAATACCGTGAGTCCAGATCTTCTCCTTCAGTTGTGTATTGGCATCGTGGTGTTATTTGACGATAACACGGTTGGATTGTGTCATGCCACTGCGTACGACTTTTTCAGATCCACGGTGTTGGTATCTCATGACATGAATACCGATATATCAGAGACATGTTTACGCTACATGTGTCTGAAGCCATTCAAGCAAGGGCCATGTGCGAGCTCTGCGGAGCTGTCCTGCCGCTTTCATGACATGGTGTTTCTGGGTTATGCCTCACGGCACTGGGGAGAGCATCTCCACGAATTGGAAGATTTGGAAGCAGACACGGAGTCTCTTGTTCAGTTTCTGATCTTAGACGGAAATCTCCGCGACGCTGCTGTTCAAGCATTGCATTTCCACAACGGATGCGAGACCGACCTTTCGAACGCCCTTTTCGAGGACATACCCGCAAAACAGACGGCATTACACGTTGCAGCGTATTGGAATTTGACCAGGAATTTGAAGGCGTTGATTGAGTCAGCACTCGACACATCTTCAAAAGATACCCAGGGTTGGACTCCTCTCCACTATGCCTGTGCAAACGGTCACTTTGCTTCTGCCGAGCTTCTTATAGAGAGTGGAGCCGATATTGACTCCTCGGATGATCAAGGTTGGACCCCCCTGTTTTGGGCATCATTTACAGGAAGTCTAGATATTGTTCGTCTTCTGCTATCCAATCATGCCAAGTATACCAGACGCAGCAAGTCAGGATACACAGCATTGCACTGGGCTATATCCCGCGGGGAAACCGAGGTAGTCCAGGCGCTTCTACAGCACCACCAGACACAATTATCACTTACTCTCAAGGCTGATATTCGGATGCTCAGTGTGGATGATGTGAGGCGACTCAGTACGCCAGTGGGCGTTTCGCCAATACAAGTAGCGGCAGAAGCCAAACATGCCCCCATCTTTGATTTGCTGGTTGCCTATCTCCAGGCACCGGGTTCAAGGGTCAAAGATGATGTTTTCCAGAAGCTTTGGTCCAGAGAGAGTTTCAAAGTTCCTGTCACCGAGAATGCATGGCGAACGCTGTTGAAGTCATCAAGGGGAGGGAGGTCATCAAAGAAAACGAATGCCCTAGTACACAGCGCGGAAACAATTTCCGGTCAGACGTACTTGGCGGAGGATCCGAGCAAATACTTCAAAAAGGAGTGGGTGGAGACAAGCCCATCGGCGTGGAAAGCAATAGTTCTTGGATCTACCATCCGCGATGGTTACCTCAACGCAGCTCGCTTGCTTGTTGAAACCGGCGTTGATGTCAATTTCGATTCCAAGGAGGGACCGCCGTTGCACATCGCTGCATGTCAAAAAGACCCAAGTTTTGCGCGACTTCTATTAGATAAAGGAGCAAAGCCTGATCGACAATCCGGAATTTGTCACGGAAATTTGGAAACAGCGAAAGTCATCCTCACTAGCCATCATGATGTGAATTTTAAATGTCATCACGGAACCCCTCTGCATGTAGCCGCAGGCCAAGAAGACCCACGATTCGCGGAACTTTTGCTCGAAAACGGGGCGAATCCCAGGAATTATGACTTTCATGGAAGAAATCCCTTGCATATTGCTGTAATGAATGGATTCATTGAGACGGCAAGGGCGATCATTGACGGTGGTGCAGATATCAACCAGTTTTCGCTGCAATTCGGTGGAATATTGCGAATGGAACATGTCCCCCAATCTAAAACGTGCCTCATGCTTGCTGTTTTGCTTGCCAACAAGGCCAATGGGAAACAGGAGGCCCTGGCTACCGAAATGGCTCGCATGCTGCTTTCTAAAGGAGCCGATCCAAGACTGCAAAATAGCGAAGGAGAGACAGTTTTGCACATAGCCGCAATGTGTGGGCTTCTATCATTCATTGAGCCTTTGGTGACCACTGGGTCAATAGTTGACACTGTCGATAATATGGGGCGGACTGCAATCCACACTATGATGCAATTCGCGGAGGTGGGTTGGGATGTGGACGAAGTACGGAGGGCGCTTCGTCTTATGCTTCAAGGGCTACCTGAGCGCCCTGTAGCTTCACTTCTAAATCAACAAGCTTGGAAGCCCATACTTCAGGATAGCTTCAACCAGTATGTAAGGTTAACTGGTCAGGTCTTACAAGATCGCTCGGCAAGCATGCTCGATATATCTAAAACCTTTACGCTGTGGCAAAACACTTCGACAAATGAAGAAAGTAAGCTAGACACACCATTGACTCTTGCATTAAGGAGGAAGGCCTGGGGTATAAGCCGTGTCCTTATCTCCTTTGGGGCAGAAATACCGGCAACACCTTACCTTCAGTCTATTTTTGCGGCTGCTACCAGGGACCTTGATTACGAGATTATGGATATTCTCCTTGGCTATGGGGTGTCCCCAAATGAAGACGCTGCCCTTGTGCTGGTACGTGAGATGGTTGGCCATTTTCAGGACCAGTCTCCTGGTCATGAAAGATCATCTTCGTCTCATAGAGAGTCACTCGAAGATATTGCACGAGCCTTTCCGCGCACTTTGGCTAGCCTAAAGTCAGCCGGAGTGGATGTGAATTTCCAAAGCCCAACAGGCATGACTCCTCTCCTTCTAGCAGCTAGAAGCATTCCAATGGCTGAAATCACAGTTGCGCTTTTGGAGGCGGGTGCAGACGCCTTCCATGCCTGCGGGGAGGCATCTGATTCCGTTTTGACCGCTGCAGTATTCAATAATCCTGAGCCATTAAAGCATCTAACCGCACATGTTTCCTTCTCACCCAGAAAACCAGACTACTGGACGCGTCACCTATGTTCCCCGCCTCCCTCTGATATTAAAGACATCATTTGCCACATTTGTAATGCTTTGGCGCAATTCGGGAAGTTGGATTCTCAGAATTCCATGGGTCAGACCCTGTTGCATCTCGCCGCAATGAGGGGAAACACAGACTTGGTTGTCAGCTTGTTGGACCATGGAGCTCATGCAAACATACCCGATAAAGATGGATGGTTTCCTATCCATCATGCTGGGTTCTCACGTGACTATCGCAAACTATCTGATCGACCGAAACGGCGACATCATCACGATACACTATGGCATCTTCTGCCCATCAACATCGTACAACGGGCTTCCAATCATCAGCCGTATTGTTCTCGCGAGACTGGACTCCGGCTTAGGGATCAAGTCATCTGTCAAGAAATCGCAGCAAAAAGAAATAAATATGGAAGAACAATGCTTGAAGATGCTTTGCTTACTGATGACGAGATCATGTTCTCGCATCTGCTTGAACTCGAGGCCGACGTGAACTCCTGCATCAGTTTTTGTCAAACACACCATTCTATTCTCCATGCCGCGGTATCTCGTGCGAAGTTTGAGAATGTGGTATCTTTGTTGCTGTCGCGCGGCGCCGATATAGAAGCGGCCGGCATTGACGGCTGGCGTCCATTGCACGTCGCAGCATACTGGGGCAATGTTGCTATCGTTGATAGGCTGATTACCGCCGGAGCCAGTGTCCATGTCTGCACAAGATTCTGGCAAACGTACCACGGTAGACCTCCTAATCCTGATGAAAAAGAATGGAAGGGTCAACCACTTCATCTAGCTGCAATGGGTGGTCACATCGCTGTAGTTGAGCTCCTTCTGAAGCACGGGGCAGATGTGAATGCGACCACTAACCACTTTGAAAGCCCTACTGGATGGTATGGCCCTACTGCTTTACACATCGCTTTGGATCGCGTGAGGCTGCAAAGGGAGAAAGGGAATATAAACCGGTTGAAGGCTGCTAGTATACTGGTAGAAAATGGAGCTTGTGTGGAGGGTGTTGTAGATCAATTGCTGGTGGACGACATTCCGTGCTTCGAGAACTTTGAACAACTCTGGGACAGGCTTCGAGGCTATACCAGATAGGTCTACATCGCATGGGGTCAATAGATCTAATTCTAGGCATCCGTTACCTTAAACAGTCTCAATGTACCGCCGCACTTCCCTAAAAGTATGCTGTCAGTCCAACTCCAATCGTCCGATGAGAGAAGTGACAACAAAAAGGACAGGGAACACGTACCAGTCAGTCACGGCTTCCTCCCACAGTCGGATTTCATGCTCCCTCGTGCCACCAAAGTGTTCAACGAAGCTGTCTCCAAACACCTCTCGAGCCACACTATCAGGTCGTGTGAACTTGGTCACTACCTCTTTCAATGACTTGGCCAAGGGCATACTCTTAACGCTAGCGCCACTCATATCCTCGCCCTTGGGCAATGGTGGCACAGGGATTTCGAGCTTCTTCTCTACACCAAACCAGCCGAGGGCTATGATTGCGGCAAGCACAAAGTGCAGATTGGCATCTGCACCGGGAAAGCGGATTTCAAAGCGGGTGGTATTTGCATTGGCAGTTGCGGGCGTGATTAGTTGGATAGACTCTGCGCGGTGCTCCAGACCCCAGGATACGGTGTTAGGAGCCGAGAAGTCCTCCACCAGACGCTTATAGGAATTGATAGTTGGTGCAAAGAGCGGCATAAGGTTCGGTAAGCCAATAAGTAGACCGGCGAAGAATTGGCGACCGAGATCCGACAAATGTGCCACATCTGGGTATGGAGGAGAGGGATCGGGAGTGTCGCGTGTGAAAGCATTTTGGCCATCGGCGGTAATGAGAGAAATATTCATGTATCCACCGTTTCCAGGTATCCCGTGGCGCGGCTTTGCCATGAAACAAGGTGTGATGCCGTGCTTGATACCGTAGGCCTTGACAACGTATCTCGAGATGGACACAAACATAACGTAGGCTGAGCAGTTTACCAAAACTTCCCCAGGCCCTATATCGAGGTTTCCTACATTTTTGTATGGGAAACGATAGCTGCCAGCTTGGTATTGCTTATATCACAGATGCCTATAACGGCTGTATTCCGCCTTTCCCGCCCGAATTATTAATCTCACCTAATTTTCTAAACTTTAGATAAAAATAAATCAACTTTCCTATGTACCAGCTCTGTGAGCCCGTGCCCCTCGATCCCCGCTCCTCATAGACTCTAGGTCCTTTGCAGTTCAAAAACAGCCGGATAAGGTGTCGCCTGACTATTCGGCCATTTTTTATGAGAGGATCCTAAGCTATTTAAGACGGCAACGTACTCATCAAGATCGACTATCCTTGCTTTTCTTCGTATTCGTTCTACCCCTAAGTTAATGATAGGCACTTCTCCATTTTCTTGCCTACGTATCTTTACCTAGTTGACAGGCTATCTCGATTCTATTCTGTGTAATAGATTCTGCATTACACCGATCACCATTACCATCTATAGAAAAACCCAGTCTCCTTCACAGGTACTAGATTACTATGAGCCATGGCCGAAGTCGAGACTATCTCTACAAATCCAAGTCTTGCTGGTCCACCTTCTGTCTCGTCTAGCAATGCAACACACCTTGCATCTCCCCCAGCGGCCCCCGGATCCGAAGATGACACTCCTCCCTTACACGCAGTCAACGTCGCCCTGCGATGGAACGGGTCAAAGACTATGATCTGGAGAGTATTGGCTACCTTCTGGTGTGCACTTGTCATGGGGTCCAATGATGCGGCATATGGAGCGATAATCCCTTATGTTTGTAGCACCTTTCACACACGAAGTAAACGTATACAATGCTAATTCAGACCTCATGTATCTCCCAGCTCGAGGTCTCTTACGATAAGAGCTATACTATCATCTCCCTAGTATTCCTGTCACCATTTCTAGGCTATACTGTCTCCGCCGTTATCAGTAATCTGATCCACCAGCGCTTCGGTCGTCGAGGTGTGGCGTTTATCGGCCCAGCATGTCACCTGCTTGCCTTTGCCGTCATATCAAGTAATCCTCCCTTTCCAGTGCTAGTGATAATGTATATCTTCGTCGGACTCGGAAGCGGGATCCAGAATGCGGGGTGGAACGTGTGGATCAGCAGTCTGGCCAACTCTCACGAAGTACTCGGGTGTTTTCACGGGTTCTATGGTGTTGGGGCTACAGTCAGTCCTCTTATTGCTACCACCCTGATCACAAAAGCTGGCTGGGAATGGAATTCATACTATTACATTCTGGTACGTATATCAGCCCTCGCCGACGACTATGCGGCCTCTGCAATCTGAACAGTCCATACACTAATGCGAATCCAAGACGGGAGCTGCGGCTTTAGAACTCGTCAATGCAACCAGCGCATTCTGGACGGAGACCGGATCCAAATACCGCCAGGACAATCCGTCGTCCCCGGGTAGAGATGGCGGTAGATCTCCCAACCAGACCAGACTATCACTGACTTACCGAGTCACCTGGATCTGCGCCATCTTCCTCTTCCTATATGGCGGTGTCGAGGTCGCGATCGGAGGTTGGATCGTCATATTCATGACCAGTATACGCCACGGCAGCCCCTTTGCATCCGGTATGGCCGAAACAGGCTTCTGGCTCGGCGTTACACTGGGCCGCTTTATATTGGGGTTCGTCTCACCCCGCATTGGAGAGAGACTATCGATTATCGTATATATCGTGCTTGCCATTGCGCTGGAACTGATCTTCTGGCTCGTTCCGAAGTTTATCGTCTCAGCTGTGGCGGTTGCACTGGTGGGGTTCTTCTTGGGAACTATTTTCCCCGGCGTCGTGGTCGTTGCAACTCGGATGTTGCCGAAGCACTTGCATGTCGCGGCTATTGGATTTGCGGCTGCGTTCTCTATGGGTGGAGGAGCTGTCTTCCCTTTCATGATCGGCGCTATTGCACAGGCCAAGGGAGTAGCGGTGCTGCAGCCTATTTTGCTGGCGATGTTGGCCGTTGCGCTGATGATTTGGGGAACGCTGCTTCGAGCTCCCTTACATCAGTCACAACATCAAGTTTGATTCGGAATGGATAATAGCAACCTCCCGCTTGACTAGCATAGCAAAGGAAGCTCTCATGCAGCATGTCTTGTGTCCAGTTGTAGTCTTGTAGAACATGATGAAGCAAGCCAGCCAGAGGCTAGAGCGCTTCAGATATATCTAAGTGGAACGCATGCTCGCAGTAGGTTAGCCAGGAGTTGTCTACCGAGAAGTTACAGTTTGACGGCAAAAGAAATGTTGGTCGATATAGCAAAGATTTTCCTGATTAATTGAGCGAGATAAATCCATAGTCGGGGTAGATAAGTTTGCATCAACAGTTGTTCAACTTGCTCTTGTGGCATCAATAGCTGTTTGCGGCACGGGTGGTATATATTCCAGTCGACATTAGGCAAAAAACGAGGCTACCCAGTTGGGATCACCATACTGGTCCTTCGATGTGAATAAAGTAAAAGAAGAAGAATGGTCCCATTTATTTGAAAAAGCACTGTATACGGCAATGATCAAAATATTAGAGGGACCCTACATCATATAGAAAAATTGTCCCCAAAGAGGTCTCCAGAGTTAAGCGTAATTATTTGTGATCACTTGTTGCGATTGTTCTGCCGGTTAATCACTCATAGAAGAAGGCGGAACAAATGGGCGGTCAATGGAGTTCTTTCCATCCCACTTTCCACTGCCAAGCGCCGAGAGCCGACAGGAATGCTTTGAATCCTCCGAACACCGAATTATTCCTCGCCAAAATGCCACTTCCTCTACTCTCGATTTCTGACCTCGAGTTATCTCGGTGATTCAGTGTTGCCCCGAATATTTTTTGTTGCCTCTCGTCAAAAGACCGAGCAAGAGAAGCGACCGGCAGGCGATTATGTATCAAAACCGGATCTGCAAGTCCTGCGAACCATGCAGGGCTCGTAAAGTGCGGTGCATCGGTGAGCATTCTATCCGGATCTACAGCACTTAGACCGAGAACTGAACCGTGGAAGTATCCCGGGAGGACCCCTCCAGATGCACGCATTGCATTGTAGGCAGGATCCGAGCCATCGTATACCTGCTAGGACCTACTAACCGGATCACCCGGCCTCTAGAAGCGTGATGAGCGCTGCGAGTTCAAACAGGCTAGGCGCCGGTTCAAGCCTCAGCCCCGAAGAGCACCCCGTAGGTTCCGTAAAAGGTCAGGTGCGTGTTAGTCTGACTAATGAATTATGAAGTAGGCGAGCCCTCGCTATCAGGCCTGGCTCACGGTAGCAGAGAATACAATGATGGACAGGCTACACCAGGCTTAGCACCATTATTTGTGGACCAGTTATTAGATAGCCAACCCCTCCAGGGTTTACTTCATGATGAAGTCCATGTGTTAAGGGTAAGCAATTTTCAACCGGGATATCGCGATCGTGGCTGAACCCTAGCGTATAGTCTCAGGAAAACGAAGGCATGGCTCAAACATTAAGCCTTTTCCCAGAAGATGGATCTAACCGAGAGATATAGTGTGCAGCTCGAATCTGGCCTTCTTTTCTGAAAAAAAGATTCAATCTTTGACCCAAAAACTAGGGAATTCTCGCCTCAAAGAGTTGGTCGACGGTATTGAAGCCGTCATTGAGGACCGTGTTACCGCACGGGGAGCGACGTCCATTTCCCCAGTTACGTTCAAAAAGCCACTCAGCTCCACGCGTGTCTCCCTGCAGTTGACGCGGGCATATGTAGATGGTTGTGATCCGAAACTTAGTCTATGTCCATGCACAGTCTAACAGGTCGTTAGTTTACTTTAAGCGTATTCATCCGATGTACCCGTTCCTTGACCGACAGAGCTTTGAGGAGACAGCGTTCTCGGCGACCATTGCGCAGACGTTGGAGAGTACTCCTGCATTTTCTGCTCTATATCACGCAGTCCTTGCATTGGGATGTCAGTACCATGAGGGCGGATCCTTTGACCCCGGAAAGGGCAAAGCATGGAAATTCTTCCAAATGTCACTAGGCCTGATGGTCGACATCCTTGTACCACGAGAATCGTTGCTTAGCCTACAAGCCTTGACTGCTATGTCCATTTTTGCCATGAACACCTGTTGCTTGCAGATCGACGAAACCTTAATCATGGAAGCAGCGCGCATGGCGCACGCCCTCCGATATCACCGAGCCATTTGCAGCGAAGAGCAACAAGTGTGGTGTCTACGCACATTTTGGGTTATCTACGGCATGGAGAAGCAGTTAGCATTTCTCAATAGGGAGAACTCGGTAAGCCTACGACTTTCTAGATAGAAGCCTCCACTAAAGCTAGGATAGTTGATCGCAGATTATAACGTAGGGTGTCCAATCCCAGAAACACCAGAGGCAAGCTTTGGGAGCTATAACTGGTTTTTGTCCTCCATCCGATTTGCCAGGATAACGTCACAAGCATATGAGCTTCTATTCTCCATTACCGCCACCCAAAGCTCCACAGAAACATACTACACAAGAATTGATCATGTCCATGAGCGCCTGGAAAAATGGCGACTGACTGTGCCAGACGGTTTTCGACCTGGAGAGTCTTGTTCTCCACAAACCTTCATCGAACCTGCGTCTAAAATGGTCGCTCTCCAGACCCACTACTCCTACCACAGTATGGTCATTGCTTTAGCTCGGCTCACCCTCCAGATCGGCTCAGACGATGGTGCACGACAAGAAGACAGCAGACGAAGTCTGATGGCTTCTGCTCGACGGATAATTGAGCTGACTCAATATATTGACAAGGCACCTCATACACCACTGTTGTAAGGGATTCGCCCTTTGTCATTCAGTGTTGTCTGTAAATCTGACAATCGATGCAGTATTCTTGCCATCATGCCACTTGTAGCCCTCTTCCTCCTTTTCGACTTAGTCATCCACAATCCAACACACTCGGAGACAAAGACCAATTTGGCAATGCTTGATATTGTTTCAGGGCACTTCGCTCTTGTTGAGCATGCATCGAATGGATCCTTGCCCTGCTCATTGGTCTCAGAGTTTGCCCATATAGCGCGACAGCACGTCAGAGATGTAAACGGTGGACGTGGTCCCGGAGAAATTATGGACGCCCCGCTTACCCCGACGCAAAGACCTTTCCGTGGCCATATCAAGACAGGATCAGACGTCGTGAGTAACGCTCAACTGCCAGTAACATTGGAACACAACACACCCGTAGGAACCTATCTTGTCCTCAATGTGACCTATTCGGCTGACCACTGGACGCATCTAGGACAATCAACGACCTCACGTTGAGCTCAGTGGGGAGTTCGAACCACACAAGCATACAGAGAACGTCGGTGAGCCGGCAGATGATCTCTATTATCCTGCAATGGATGCTAGTTTCGACTTCGGTAGCGACCCTCTGTTGCCCGGGATTGATCTGCGGACGTTGTTCGGGTCGGTTATGCCGAGTGGCTTTGATTCTCCTGAAGATGCCTCCAATTTTGGTGGGATCATACCGACGCCTCCAACGTAGTGCCAGCAATACGACTTCAGATGTCTGGCCTTGCCTAGGAGGTTACCCATTGGGTTGACGTGGGCAGGCTTGGCAGTCATATTCCCGAATATACGACCTAGCAATGGAGCTATGTGGTGGCATTCGAAATACTGTAGTCTGCGTATTAATGAATCTAGTCAGCTTTGACTACCCACGATAGAATGGGTATTTTAGGTGTATAATGTCAAATGTAGACGTTGTAATAGTGTATCCGTCTATAAACTTGACGCACTCTCAGAAACTGTTGCCTTAGGTGTCTATCTCCTATCGGGGCTCGGCGATGGCTTTACGTACCGCCTCTATCTCCGCCTGCCTGTAGGATAATAGCGCCGGCAGAACCTTTGCCAGTCATATTCGATCCTTGTTGCCTTAGGCAGCAGCATCCCGCATCTGCGCCACAATCTGCCTTGTAGAATATCAACCACCACATTGGTTGCGAATATGTGCCTAGAGACGTTCGGGATCGATCTCCATTCCTTTGAGATCCACTTTCAAACGACATAACCAATCATGTAGATCGCATCTCTCCGAAAGGAGGTAATCCTGGAGGTCCTGACTTGACTCTTAGTGGTCGACGAGGCTTCGGAGGTCGGGGTGAGCGTCACCACACACTTTCTTCGAATATAATGCTGGAAGTACGGCCCCCAACGGAGAGCTTATCTCAGCACGTGAGTCCAGCATCGATATATAATTCTGGTGCCTTTTCCTGCTTACCGGCAACCAAGGTCGAAAATTGTGCGACCCAAATCCACGGAAACCAGAAGATTCACCATGGCTGTTTCCCTGAGTTTTGTTACATATCTCTCTCTCATAGTTGCGGGCGTATATCTTGCCCGCAAGATAATTAGAGCAGTTCAAAGTGTGTACTGCCCCACCAACCATAAGCCCCCGCTAATGCCAGGACTTACATAGTCCGACAGTTCAAACAACTACACGGTTGCTTGCCTCCGCCAAGAGATCACCATAAAGATCCCGTGCTGGGTTTAGATGAAGTGCGATCTATGCTTCGGGTGTTCCGTGAGGACTACCTTATGGAATACACGCTAGAAAAATATCGATGTCATGGGAACACCTTCGCGACCTCAGTTCTGGGTGACGATGATATATTCACTGCTGAACCGGAGAACATCAAAACCATCCTGGCGGTGAAGTTTAAACAGTTCGACCTGGGAGAGACAAGACGGAGGACATTCCATCCGCTCTTAGGCGATGGCATTTTCGCAGCCGATGGCCCACAATGGGAACATTCTCGGACTCTGTTGAGACCGAGTTTTACTCGGACACAGATCGCGGCGACCGATCTGCATGAGAGACACATCCAAAGGCTGATCAGCCGGATTCCCCGAGATGGTTCGACGGTGGACCTTCAAGAGCTCTTTTTCAATCTGGTATGGAAGAACTTTCGCATCTGGAATACCCCGGTGTCAAAGCTAATAGTATATCCTCTAGACCCTCGATACGGCGACCGAGTTTCTGTTCGGAGAGTCTGTTGAGTCTTTGCGCCCTGGATCTTCCACTGGATCATCCAGTTTTGCCCATCACTTTAATGTCGCTCAAGATGAAATAGCGTTTAGTATGGTTATCGCACCATTCGATCAACTGATTTTCAGACCCAGGTTCAGAGAGTCTGTCAGAGAAGCGAGAGGATATGTCGGCAACTTTGTGAAAAAGGCAATTGAATACCGACACTCCCTCGACACTGAGAAACATGTGGGTGATAAACCCGACTCACAGTCGCGATATGTATTTCTCGAAGAGCTCGCCAAGGAAACAGACAATCCAAGTGATATCACCGATCAAATCTTAAACATCCTACTTGCAGGGCGAGACACGACCGCCAGTCTCCTGAGCATGGTATTCTACAACCTCGCACGACGTCCAGATATCTGGGATCTCCTCCGAAGCGAGGTTGCAACACTCGACGGGAAATGCCCATCCTTCGAGGAGCTCAAACAGTTAAAGTACCTCTCCTGGGTAATCAACGAGAGTAAGTTCAATACTGTATGATGTTTTCCCGATCTTCACAATACTAACCACCCACAGCTCTGCGCCTATACCCCGTGGTCCCGTCCAACAGCCGCACAGCAAACGAGGACACCTTCCTCCCCGTCGGCGGCGGACCAGACGGAAAGTCACCCGTGTTCGTCGCCAAGGGCCAAAGAGTCGCCTACGACGTGTACGTGATGCATCGACGCCACGATATATTCGGTCCCGACGCGGAAGAGTTTCGTCCAGAACGATGGGAGACCATACGACCCGGTTGGGGTTATCTACCATTTAACGGGGGTCCTCGCATTTGCCTCGGACAGCAGTTTGCTTTGACCGAAGCGTCTTACACGACCGTACGAATCGTGCAGTCGTTCAAGGAGATCACTAGTCGGGACCCGGAGCCGTATCGGGAACGTCTCGCCCTTACATTGGCGAGTAGACATGGAACGAAGGTGGCGATGGTGCCTGTTTAGATTATTCATTATTTTCTTTTTTCTTTTAATCGTATTAATTGTCGCAAAAAGGGATTTGCTTGGCGGGGCTTTTGTATCTTGATGAATATGCTCAGAATACTAGGTTGGGCTTCCGACTTACCCAACGAAATCGAAAGGATTGAGACCTCACAGAACATTTTTACCTTATATTTGTACTCGATCGAGTACCTAAGAGCGACCATATTCACATCACCTTTCCGACAAAGGGATATTCATTCATACTGAATATGATTTTCTACAACATGCCGTTATACTGAATTAAATCCAAGCAGTGAGTGAAAACACATCGACGAACACCGTTGTTGGCATGTATGAAGGACAACCGGGATTAGCAATGGAAAGAGGATAGGTTTTGACGATATTTTATTATCCTCGCTCACTAGTGATAGGTTGGAGATGAACACTACTGATATATGTAATTCACTCCCTTTATTTGTACATGTCACAGTTCTTATCTGTCAAGTAGGAAACAAAAGATGTCCGTGTCACATAGTAGCCACATCTCCATACGAACTATCAACATCTGCAGCAAGGAATTATATAATAAAGCTTGCTATGTGGGTATAAGCACTAGATACGACCAAGAAAGGGCTAATGACTCAACAGATGCAAATGACCTGTTCTAGAATAGGGTGGCCACTAGTACAGTGGGATTTAGTCCTGCTTAAGACATCACCTATCTCCCGCAATACAAGCTTAACGCATTATCTAGCTTAGAAGACTAAGAATAAACAGCCAACCAGGGATAGTGCCCCTGTGCAAAAGATCCGGACGCAATTAACTGAAACAGTGTAATCATAGCCCCAATCGCAATGTGAAGAATGTATGGGGCAACGACACTGCTCACTTTGGCCCTCCAACTGACTATAAAACATGCATTGTGGTAAACGGGTCAATAGGTACGTTGTATTAGACTAAAAGCTTGGCTTTTGAGGGCACGTCAACCTTTGCACCACTACCTGGTGGCGGCATTATTTGTAAATCTGATAGCCGATCTGATAACCATCATGCTTTTATACTTTATCAAAAGTAGACTTGACAAATTATGGTGAAGAAGTGATTAGTCGTGTCCCAAGCTCTAACCAAGACTGGATTTTATCCGGAGTGCTTTATATGAAGCGTGGCAAAACTCGTTCAAATTCTGAAATGGCTGCCTGTCAATTGTAACATTTAGTATGGCAAAGGATAATGCACGATTTTCCAGCCTGTTGGTCGGTCTTCCCTGTAACCTCCACATCATAGCCTTGATAAAAAACATACCCGTCGCTCATGGCCGGCTGCTACCCAGTAGACCGCCCAGTCGGTGTCAGAAAACATGTATATTGAGAACTAATGTCAGGGATCAGGTGCTATTTCCTAGGAAGCGCACCTATTGCATGTACGTCTTACGATTCTAAACATGCGTATGTGGTTAAAGCACTGCAGGGAGCACCCAGGGCGCACCATTCTTTTTAAAGATTGCGCGATGAAATTGCAGACAGTACTCCTTGCATACGAGATGTCACACCGCGTCCTGCTTAGCCCTTTCTTGATCCATTTGGCTATTTGTTATTCCCCACTACTCAAACCTCGGCTTGAAGGATAGCCTGGGTATGTAAAGTGGATACTCAACTTGGCAAGATCATCTTTTGTATTCCAGAACATCAATTCCCTTTTGAACCTCTCAGATCAATTTTTTAGTTATGTGGGTCATGATGGGCAACAATATACCGTAAAAAGTTCTAGATGCATTAGCCCTGAATCACATATCAGGTCATAGGTGCTTCAACGAGGCATCCGTGGGGTAGAGGCAATTCCTTGCACAGACTCATTTATTTTAGGCGTCCAATGGGAAGGCGAAGATCTTTCAGCTGTCCGAAAGTGTGGTAATTACTGCAGTCAGCGTGCATAAGAGAATGTGCGCAATTTAGTCTCGGGCCCGAGCTGAAGCATGCCAGGGAGCTAATGATGTCGATCAGATTTAGCGCGTGCGAACCTGCTTTCAGCTCTGGGTGGCTTTTTCCAAATTACGTCGCGTTGACTGCGGTGTTTTTGAGAAAATTAAGGAATTTCACATACTCTTAATTGACAAATATTGGACTATTTTGTGGTCTGGTAGCCATAGATTACATGTTCTCAGAGAATTGTCTGCGGAGATATATTAAAGATTTAAAGCAAAGATTAGAGTTTACGATTCACATCGGAGTACTCCGTAATATGACCAACAATGTTTAGTCATAAAATGACTCTAAATAGTCCGAGCTTACATTTCAGAAACATTAAAAGAATTTGTGGACGATCTGACAGGGAAAATACATGTTGTTGAAAGAACTGCAGCGCTAAAACCCTACTGTCCTAGGTTACATCCAAAAAGTGGCTCTTCACCCCCGTATTGCCACGGTCTACGATAGCCCCAATGGCTGGGTCGTGAGCTCATATTCAGTGGGTAAGTCGGATGTCGGTGGAGCTGCCTGGAACTTGTTCCTGTTCCAATGTTCTATGCATCCAAGGGGCTAGTCTACCATCTTGCGGACTTAAATAACATGGCCCATCGGTCTCCTGTCCTACCCCCAGGTTTACCCACATAACCCACCCGTAATACGACCCAATGAAGTACCCTACTACCGGACAGCTTCAACAAGTTCATCTTGGGATTGGTCCCAAGGGCTATGAACCTGTGGCTTCGTATCAAGGCGATAAGGAATTGTACACCCAGGAACATGAAATCCTCCAGGCCAGTATACTGGGCTTCTGCCCGGAACATCTGTGGTACCATGGCTCCAACAAGGCTTCATGTCCCCGTCCCATCCTCGTCACAGCAAAGCATCAAGAACAGCTCGAACAGCTACACAACGCTTTAATCACTGCCATCGTGGATATTGTAAAACGGTGGTGGACGGATCTGGACGCCCGATTCCCCGAGCGCATGCCGCTAACACAAGATGAAGAAGATCTCCTGCGGGTACGTTCTTCAATTTCTTTGTCCTGCCACGTGGGGAGATATGCCCTATATATCCGATCTAACCCTTCGTAATAGTGGCTTGAGCACCACCATTCCCACAACGGGGTGCCCTACGAGGCTCGTCTGGGCTCTTGGAGACCGGACTTTCTGGTGGGGGACTACAGCAGTGGACCTTCGACGGAAACCTACCGTCTCACAGAGATTAACGCACGTTTTTGTTTCAACGGGTTTATGCACCAAGCATACGGACAAGAAGGCCTGAGCGACCTTGGTGTGGGGAGGAATGGCCTCGTCCATGCGACCGATTCTTCAAAGGTAGGACCTTCCTACCTTACACACTGCTATCATGTTGCAACGTTCCTCTGACTAGTCCACCACATTCAATAGATCCTGAATGGGCTGCTCAGTCTCTTCAATCCTGACCGCCCATTGCACCTGCTCAAGGGTGAAGAGCCGGGCATTGATATCCACATGTTTATCGACTTCGTGTACCGTCACATTGGAATCAAGCCCCGGCTGATCACCCCTGCAGATCTCCGGTTAATTCCAGATCCCCAAAAGAAAAATGGTTCTAAGCTCTGTTGTTTGGTGAAGGATCAACAGGATGCTTCGCTTATCAATGAGTCTCCTCTACTTGTTACCAGTAAAGGTGAGGTAGTGGAAGAAGTGCACCAAGTTGGCCTAGAACTTCACCAACATGAGTTATTTGGTCTCTCACGTGAGATGCTACGTGAGATTAGCTTACGCTGCTTTAATGATATGCGCACTATTCTCCTAGTGCATGACAAGCGAATGCTTGGTATCATAAAGCAGGAGATCCCGACACTGGTAGCACGGGAAGTATTAACTCACGACCAGGGAGAAGCCCTCGAGAGAGGCATTGCAGATTCGTTTATCCCTGGGTCGTCAGAACTGAATGAGCTAATTCAGACTTCGGTTGATTCACCGGAGCTAAGAAAGGAGTACCTCCTCAAGCCGATTCGCGGAGGTAAAGGGGCGGGGATCATTTTTGGAGATGAAGTCGGGCCCGACGAGTGGTTATCAACCCTTGAGCGTCTCCGCAATCCTCACTTTGTGTCGGGGAACACTATGTATGTGGTCCAACGTCGCATCTGGCCACGTCTGTATGAAGTCATCCTCAACTCGTCAGGTGATAGAGGTAATTACCCACTAATTGGGACCTATCACACTACGAACGGCCAGCTGTTGGGCCTGGGAACATGGCGAAGTAGTCCTGACAGAATCTGTGCTGTCAGCCATGGTGGCGGGTGGATCTGCTCGGTCTTGGATGAATACGCGGAGAGCTCAGAGTGATATGGAATTGTTTATGTATCTAGTCTTTTACGTGATTGATAACGATGGGGAAAGTACTGGGCACGATATAGAATGCCCAGGCCCTATTACTTGGTGTAATAAGGGCGCAATAGGCTCGGTCTACCGCGACATACACAAAACCGTACGAAATAAAAAAAAAAAAGATATATTTAAAGAATAATTGCGTTTTCTATGTATGAGTTCCTATAATCTAGTAGCAAAATCACGCAACACCGTCACGTTTGACATAGCTCTGGACTATTGGCAGTGCGTGCTGGAAGATCTCGGGCGCTTGAGCCAACTTTCAATTGCAACCGATATTACCAAGAATTTCAGTTCTCTCGTCATCTGCAGGCAGGGACCCACTTCTCATAGTCTAGAATAGCACCATGTATTACCCCGAAAGAGGCTATTGCATGGTGATCTCGAAGATGGGGCGACGCAGGTGAACGATTGGATAGTGGAGCTTCGACCCAGTACTTCAGCTGCAGCTAGCTTCGCTTCACAAGGCAACTTTGTATCAAAAGCTGTCATGTACAGAGCCACATCGGCATCTCCTTATTTAGCTTAGTTTACGTAACTTCAAATTTACTTTCTCAGCTGTGATGGCTAGTTGCCTACATGGTGATCCGTCATGCACGTCCTTCTTGAAGGGGAATTCATTGGCCCCATTCTAGAACGCATCGTTCCTTTGAAATCGGTGGCATTCCCTACGCAAAGACACCCGGCTAGATTATGAGGCTTGCCTCCCCCTTACTGTCTTGTTCATCGCTGTCCCAAAGAATCCAGTTGCCCGCCATGCAACATATAGGACGTCATTTCAGCACTGCGCGATCACCGAGCATATGTGCTCGGTTTTCCAGCATAAGCACAAGCCCTAGGCAATACCTTCCGGTGATACAAAGACCAACTCGCCGATTTGCGACAAGCGCCGTGCCGACAGTACCTCATTTAGTGGCACAAGATCTCGCCTCCTCCCAACACCTCCACCATGTTCGCGATGTACATAACAACCTCAAAGACCACGGCATCCTCAAAATCAGTCTGAGCTTTCCCGACGACAAAAGCCAATATCTCGAAAGCCTCATCGTCAGCCTCTCCAAAAACCATGGCCACGGCCTCCCGATCACGCATAGCGCATCTCGTGGCTGGTTCTGGGACGTCCGCCCCAGCGAGACCAGCTTTCAGACAGAGAACCACCAAGCGCGATCAGAAACAATGCAGGAATTTCCCTGGCACACGGATTGCAGCTACGAGCACGCCCCACCACGGTTCTTTGCGCTTCAAGTTCTCCAGCCCGATCGCTACGGTGGGGGCACACTCTCCGTCATGAAGATCGATCGACTGAGCCAATTCCTCTCATCTACCACCAAGGCCGCCCTACTTGAACCGGAATTTCAGATCACTATTCCACCAGAATTCATCAAACACCCAGATCAACGTCATATCGTGGGTAGTCTGTTCGCCATCGACACGCAAGACCAAGCCCATTCTCTGATGATGCGATACCGAGACGAGATTGTGACGCCTTTGAGTGCTAGAGCGGCTGCGGCGCTGAAGGAGCTGAAAGGCGCGTTGCAGGACATGGAGGCGTTGTCGCACTCGACGCTGCATCTTACTGCAGCTGACTTACCGGAAAGATCGATCATTCTACTCGATAATTATCGGTGGCTGCATGCGCGGAATGGAATCAAGGACCCGGCGAGGCATCTGCGCCGGGTGAGATGGAATGCTATTCCATTTGCTAATGGCGTCGTTTCGCATTCAGCCGAGGTCTCCAGTACCTGAATTAGGGGTTCTTGAACAAAAATTTTTTAATTATTATTTTAATTTTTCTTTTATTTTTACTTGTCGTCTTGGTTGTGTATGTAATGCCTCTGTTTGTGTTTCTAGCATGAAAAGCAATGGCGCTATTCATCTGGTATCGAATTTTACAACTACTGCAGATTTCAATGCAGAATACATGTTCAATCCGGAGC
The DNA here is from genome assembly GCA_002894705.1 of Aspergillus sp. ATCC 12892. Classification (NCBI taxonomy): domain Eukaryota; kingdom Fungi; phylum Ascomycota; class Eurotiomycetes; order Eurotiales; family Aspergillaceae; genus Aspergillus; species Aspergillus sp. ATCC 12892. Next base: position 686,748 of record NVQI01000077.1, on the reverse strand, counting down.
CCTGGTGGAGCAAAGCTGAAATAAGTGAGACAGGAGAAGCCAGGAGTAATTCCAATGACCAATATGCCGAACCAATGATCGACAGTGGGGGTCATAGAAACCGAATGAAGTCGGATATTTCTACGAACCTAAGGATCGAGTACGGTAAAGATCGATCATATTCCCTGGTAGGATTAACCTCAAGGGCCACTGTCACCGTAATTGAGTTTTCCTCGAGGAAGCATCGGCCATATCGTGATAGCTTCGCTAGTCTATCTGCCAAGAGCAATAGGCGAGGGGGAAAAAACAGATCGCAGGAACCGAGAGATTTCCCGCGTTCAGCCGTGTAAACATCCACTGCCGCGGGAAAATCTATTCGAGACTGCAGATCCTGTTCGTCCTGGCGTTGATCCCTTTGAGGTCAGTGTCTCAGTACCTCGGCGATCTTTTCCTACTGTGTATTATTGGTGGAGGTTATGTGGAGAGCTACATGACGCTAGGTCCCACTACTGCAAAGCTGCTCACTCAGCACTGAGAGTCGAGATCCAATCTCTGCGGCTTGTGGCACAGCTGAAAGCTGCGTCGAAATGGTGTTAAGTGGATCAACGGATCCACACGGGCTCTTCTTAATACCCGAGGGTCGCTGACCGTGTATGTTCTGTCAGGCAACTTATAACTCTGGACTGGTCAGGTCTAGGATAATGCTTTTGTACAGGAAGAGACAGCGTTTTCGGGGTGTATATGAGGTTTGATAGGCCAGAAATTAGAAATCTTGGTAAATTACAGTGTAGCTATTCGGGAATCCATTAAACCGGGATGATGCCGACATCGTGTAGGCTGAAGACGTCATTAGTTCGACACAGCTTTTTACTAATTAATGGGTTGGAAAAAAGACTCACCTCCCATATCCTTGTATGCCAACCAATCACCAACCTTAACCTCGCCATCCATGACAACTTCTTTCGCGATTCGATCGATGCTGTCGCAAGTAGGGCCCCAGAGGGAATACCTGTGCTCCCCACTTTCTCGATGATCATCTCTTCCTTCATTTTGTTTGACCAGTACTGGTGTGTACTCTTCACCCTCGCTCCAGCCGCAGCTGAAGCAGCCGTACAGTCCGTCATTTTGATACAGCATGTCTGCGGGGTTGGAAGGAGCTGCTCCAATATGCGTTCGACGCGCAACAACCTTGCAAACTAAGGTGTAACATGGAGTTGCATAGAATCGGCCTGGCTCTGCAATTACCCGTATTGGTCGATCTCCGAACTCTCGTGCGAGGGCTGGGCGTAGGCTGGAAGCCATGAACTCGAAGTTTGTATGTTGGAATCCACCGCCCACGTCTAGAACCGTCATGTCGAACCCTAGACAGTCACCTTGGTCGAATACGCGTCTTGCCTGCTGTATAGCTGTGGTAAATGACTCGGGGTCAGACGCTCCAGACCCTGACATCCGTTAGCTACCGAACCTGGGAGAGATAGCTCTTGCATTGAATGGTACTGTGCATCAGGCCCCGGAAAAAAAAAAGATAGGGAAACTGAGGAGCCGGAAGCGTGTCCCAGAGATCAACTGCCAGTTAAGCACAATAACGTACCGATGTGAAAGCTGACACCTACTATCTGCAGGTCTAATTGCCTTGCCCTCTCTAGCAAGGCTATCGTAGTGTTCCATGGAGCACCAAATTTGTCGCCTAGACAGACTTTCGCCCCGTCATCTTCAGCAAATATACGAAGCAGGAGCCCTATCTGCGGACTATGTTGCTTGACCTTCTCCAGTTCATCGATATTATCAAAGGTAGTCCAGCGAATACCTTGCTTGGCGGCAAAGTGTAGCGCGGAAATGGACTTGCATGGATGGGCAAAGATGATGCGAGAAGGATCAACGCCCAGGCTGAGAATAAGTTCAATTTCTCCCTGGGAGGCGCAATCAAAGTTGACTCCTAGCCGGTTGAGGCACCGGAGGAAGTTCGCATCTGAGTTGCATTTCACCGCTGTACTCTCGATTTAGCATTACATTTACAGTTTCCTGATAGCTCGAGTATCCCTGAGCGACCAGAAGGAATGAATACTAACCATAGAACGGCTGGATATCTGGCAAGGAGCCCTTCCACCGCAGGTGTTGTTCGACAATCCTGCTGCCATCGGCCACGAAGAAGGGATGATCACTTTGGGAACCATATGGGTCGTTGCTCAATTCCTCAATGTGTTTACGGATCAGGCTGTCAACGACCTCATCTGCAGAGATGCCCACACTTCCCATTCTGAGTAGCGGAGATGAGCCTAGATGGGCTTTTGGATATTCCGTACCGCGACTTCCAATGATGACTGGCTTAAAGCCTTCATGTGTTAGCGCTATATCTTCCTCTTATAGAAATTTCGAACTTAGATGGCGTTATGTAAGCGTATGCCTAAGGAGCTCTGGCACCTCATAGAGGACCATGTCTATAATGAAGCATCTACGTATACTTGGCTACTTTAACTTTAATCTACTACTGGTGGATATTGAGTGGCTGTAATTCGTTACACGCATTGCGCTTTACTACGCCAACCTGTACGCAACACGTGCGTGAGTCCATACGCAGGGAATTAGGGGCATTGTCCCTTACCTCGTACCAAGAGAGAGACGAAAAGCACGCCTGAAAAGCGACCCTGCAGCATACTATTACTAAATTGCCAGACAAACTCGTATCTCCTAGCGGAGCTCACTATGCAGGTAGCCTCGGGTGGCCCGAAGCTGAGCGGCTGAGGGACGCTAGTCTTCGCTAACCCCCGGAAGCTGAAGTGGGTTTTGGCAGAGGTGTCAAGTTACGTCCGTAGTCGCCTTGTGCTTGGGCCTCCAATGACAGGCTATCGATTGACCCCACTTCGTAACCCATTCAGCTGAATGTAGTGTACGTATATGAGCCACCTGCAGCACCTGTCAGGGGCCAGAGTATCTAACCAAGTTCCCGAAGTGTCGTAGCGGGAGCATCAAACTTGATTTTTCTTGTCCCAGCCCTAACTTACAAGTAAACCACTACGATGACCACGAAAAGCTTCTCGTTATCGGAGGTTCTTGCCGTCGCGAAGAGGCATCCCTTCTATAACCCAGAAATTAAATATCCATTGGACGAGACAGCATTACAGGCAGTCCGAGACTGGGCAGTTAAGAACCAGACGGAAGCTAACCTTCGATCCCAGCCATTACTCCACAAGAACGATATGTAAGATAATATCCCATTTTACTCTTGTGCTTAGCTAATACCGTCCAGCTATAAGACTGTGGAGCGGCTCACGCACGATGCCAGCCCCGAGAATGTGTACCGTGAGAGCTCATACATGAGCATCACGGGCGGCGGGTCCGGAGGAGTACCAATGATGTTTGCAGTCGATGTTCATGAGAATCGACAGCAAAGGGCTCAAATGGGGAAGCTCCTACAGAACTGCGGCGTTATCAAGCGTAAAGACTGGGTACTATCTGTGCATATATCAGGGGGCTTTTATCGGTATGTAAATGTGCATCTTATGCAAGATAATCGTATATCTAAACCAGGAACACAGATCCTTAGACTTGACAACAGAGACTATGGAGAACGCCGGAGCCACTGTTCTCAGTGCTGGGAACTATATGGAGCTTGAAGAGGTCGTCCAAGCTCTGGCTCACTATCATGTCAATGTCTTGACCGGCGATGCCAGTCAAATCGTCCAACTGGTCTGCTATATTTCTACACTACCATTGGAAAGACAAAAACAGATCCAGATCAACAAGATCATCTACACGTCCGAGCCGCTGACAGGCGCACAACGCTCATTCCTTCGCGCGACTCTTGGGGACGTTAAGATTTGTTCGGTCATGGGGAGTTCAGAGGCCGGCCCGTGGGCGTTGAGTAGTCCTGATCTCGTCGGCGAGGAGAACCTCAACAGCAGTTCGATGGACTTTGTCTTTGATACGCGTGATATGATCATTGAGATTCTCTCTCCTGCTGGTTTAGATGATGGAAAGCCTCCCTCTGACATTGACCCTCTTCCGTTAGGAGAAACGGGGATCATTGTGCAGACCTCCCTTCGACGTCTGCGCAACCCCCTCGTTCGATATATCACGGGTGATCTTGGATCCCTCCACCCACTTCCTGAGATGGCAAGTGCCGTCGTCCCCGAGAGTGAACGGCAGTACCTGCGTGTGCTCCGTATGCAAGGGCGCGACCGTCGTTTCAGCTTCAAATGGTATGGCGCGTACTTTGAATTCGAGAAAATGAGATCCCTGCTACAGGCGGAGGAATGTGGTGTCCTGCAGTGGCAGGTGATTCTTGACCAACTAGAATCTTCGGGGCTGCCAACCCTGCAAGTCCGCCTGTTACGGGCTCCATCCCGAGCAGACGTTCTATCGGAAGAGCAATTGGTCAAACGCGTACGAACATTCTTCCTTGTTCTACCGGAGAATGAACATGTATTCAGCATTGTATTTGTGAAAAACCTGGATGGGTTTGAGCGGAGCTCTACCGCGGGGAAAGTTATTAGCTTTGTAGATCGTTTGCATTGAGCATATCAATAGCATATTCCACATGGATAGGGCATAATTCCTTTGTCTCTCGTGTCTGCTTATATTGGCCCCTACAGTGGCGCGATCGCGCATAGAAGGATACTACACGAGCGAACTATCACGTACTTTTGGAGTCAAACGAAACCATACGAATAAGCCATTAATATCGCGCTAAGACTGGCAGAATACAGGCCGGCTATGTCTGCTCAGTAGCATACAGTGAATTTCCGAGATACAAGGCAGGTAATCCACAAAGGTCACAGAAATGTAACTGAGGAATGATTGATCGCTGCAGAGATTCCACGAATCGTCTACACAGAGTGCGGCAATATAACCCAGACCTCTGCTATCAAAGATACTGCAAGCCCCTTCATTTCTTCCCACCGGAGGGAGTATAGGTCGATCCACCCTTGCCATCGTTGTAATAGGTGCTACCATTGGAGTTGGAGTATTAGTAGGATCCGTTGCTAATGGACGTTAGCTGGATACCTGACGTTTTGAGAAGTATACTGACCTGTTAGAGTAGTGGTATGCATCACCGCGACCAGAACCGTTGGAATCCGACCCGGTGCCGTAGTCACGCGAGCAATAATGATTGCCCTGAATTCAAAGCAGATTAGCAAGTCGAGCGTAGACATATCGTAATCACTTGTGTTGGTGGGTATCGTAGTCAAGAACAGGATGGGGAAGAGGTGCGTACCTGGCTGTTGGTGCCAGAGCCAGTGTAAGAGTAACCTTTGCCAGAGCTCGACATGATTACGTTTGAGAAAGAAGTGACGAGAGATCGGAGAAGTAATGGAGATGCTGGAGGATGAAAAAAGCAGCAGGAGTGGTGACCATGGGAAAGGTCCGGGAAATGACGCGGTTTAAATGCTGTCGAAAGTGCCCCGCACACCACCTTCCCTAAATAGGCCAAGGCCTCAGGCTCTTTGTTTTGCACGTTATGTTTCACTTAAAATGTCTGTTATAGCCATAGCCCTTGACACCTTGCGTACTGACAGCTTGGCTTTGAGCTAATGTCACGGTACCACTCAAACCCTCATAAACCACCAAGCACTCAGAACCCCAACCACAGTAAACACAACTGACCAGCGCACCAACCCCTCTTCATGTGATACTCGGCCACGCGATCAATCGCCTTGGAATCGTTGATTTTCGGGAAAGGGATATCCTTTGGGACGTCCTTCCCCAAGGTCTGACACAATGGGCCCCAGCCATCCTTCACATCGAAGAAGACCAGTCGATCAGCCGGGACAACCTCCTTCAACCACTCTATATGGCACTGGTAGATGTAAGCATCATCTCTTGAGCCATCATAGATCTTACCCCACTGCGCCTGCAAGAGGGAAACATAGGTCACGAAATGTCGCATTCCTGATTAACTTAGGTTAGTCTTCTTCTGACATTTTCCTTGTGGCAGTGGCTGGTTGGCCGCATAGAAAGCTGATATATTACGTTACCTGGAAGTGGAAGCAGCACCGCGCCTAGGAATCACAGTTTAGCAAGGGAGCTGATTTGCTGCATGCTCTTGACCGAAGAAGCCCTACCTGCGCAGGTCTCTTTTCACATATGGAATCAGCAGCCCATCCGAATTCCTTCCAATCCCGCTCGACTTTCCCTGGCGGAACAGCCGAAAGCGAGTAGTATTCGGCATGGGTGGGAGGTGTCTTAGAAGTATTTCTTTCAAAAGACTTGGGCAAGGGTTCAACCAGTTCATTGACCGTATTTTCCTTACACTTGACGGTATGCGTAGTATAGGCACTAAACAACTGGTAGGTAAAGTCGATATTGACTGGAATCCTTAGCCTCCCACCATCCTTGCTAGGGCTGAGAGGCTGCATGAGGCTAGGTCGCGTATCTCTTTGTTCTCCCTTGTCATTCTTTTTCCGTGGAAGTGTCGACGCTATACAGCCCCATTATAGCCTTCCTACACACACCCCTTGAGTAACCCCAGCAATAAGAAGAGCATGATTATTGGTATGGGTGACTTGTAGACCCATCCATGTTAGATACAGTGCTACCCCAGTACGACCTAGTAGCATGTGTCACAACCAGCCCCTTCCTTTCAGCCTACGCGGCCTATGTCCTGGAGGATCATTAACGTCGTGTCACACCCGCTTGCTGAGCCCCACTCCATTCACCTTCCGGGGTTGAAGGTGTGCACTCCGATGTGAGATTGAGGAGGAGATTGAATTCACTGGGTTGGGGATGTTGGAGCGAATGAAGGTTTAACCTTGTTCATTCTAGTACGTGCACAGTTTGCAGATATATGTTTTATCTCAATCCCACTCGACCAAAATGCCAATGACATCAAGGTCGCGCCTTGACTACCATATCCCCAACATTTTATGGTACCTGTTTGGTGGCTAGTATGGAGATACAATGCTATCTACTTCCATTATATAAGATCTACTCAGGGAGTATATACTAAAATCTGTTCGTTGAGTGAATGCATGGACGCTATCTATGAAAGGTTCTGATTATTCCTGTTAATTCTTGATATGCGATGGGTTCGACAAGTCCTGTTGACCACATCCAGGTCCTCGTTAATCTGTAGATTTTCCGATCTTCATCATGAACACAGGCCTGCTTGCTGTGCAGTCTGTATTATGTCTTCTTTTATATAATCAAAACTTGTACTATTTACTATGATATTAGTCCAATATATCAAGGCTTCTATGACGCTTCTAGAGACGGAAGTTTAAGAAGCCTTAAAGTTTAGTCAGCAATTCAGGCTATCGAATAATCTCAAGAATTTTGATATAATGTTATAACTATTAGGGGCGAACAACGGACTATCCATTAGCTAGATTCATTGTGGGATTCCTCGTTCGGCCCGATGTTATATGTTGTACAACTATACTGGTCACATATCAGGCAGTCATGGTCTACGCTGGTGGGACAATTCTCGTCAGCATGAGCTAGTCTGCCACGAGGTTGTGTGCAAATACCGGTTTCTATATGGACCTCTACTGATTTCGTCCATTGACTGCGAATTAGTTCTTGGGGACGCGTCGCCAAGCAACAGCATGCTCCCCATCAGGACCGATCAACGCACTTTTCTCCCACGAGAATTGTCCCAATCTTGGTAGCAATATCCACCAGATGTACCAGTAAATACCACCAAGACACAATAACAAGGTTCCAGTGAGCGGCGTAAGCCAAACAGGTATGCTGGTGCGACCAGTCACTGGGGCCACAAAGGGGGAGACAATAAGGAATACCTGCGTTGCCAAAAAGAGGCAAGCCACACTCGTCCAGACTTTGAAGGCACGAGGGGGATATGTCACCCGTTTTCTGATAATGAATAGACCGCACACGACGAAGAACTGAATCAGCGCAACAGCCCACTGTCCTACGTCAAGGACAAAGTTATAGGCTTCACCTGAAATGTAAAGTTAGTTAGCACGATCGTTGCCATCACCTAGGGCTGGAGCTTACCAAAAGGAACAGCGATGATCATGACACATGAGGAGAAGAACACTAATGCAAACGCTCCAGCAGGAGACCCTGAACGGGATCTGCTAGCGAAAAATTGAGAAAAGGGCAGTAAGCCCTCCTGTGCGAAACTGCGGATTACTCGCGACATGGAGAAAGACGCAGTCATGATATTGCCCAGTGACGACAAAGCAGCAAGTATGGCCGTGAAGCGCTGCATGTGCTGACCAAAGACCTTACCAACGAATAATGCAACCACCGTAATACCGGTCTCGCTTAGCTCCTTGGGAGTAGCCGCGACAAAGAACGCTGCGTTCAACAGGACATAAAGGACCCCTACCGAGCCGACTCCCAGGAACCCTGCTACCTTAAGAGTTCGCCGAGGGTCTTTCACCTCATCTAGGACATACATTGCGTTGGACCAACCTTGAAAGGTTGCCAGGACTTTGAAGAGGGCGACTGTGTAGTCCGCGACGTCGGTCGAAGACCCGGCAAACGGATGCTTGTAACTAGCTCCAGGGTAAGGTATATTTGGCGACCCAAAGATGACCAGCCCAAGACCAGTCAGAACCATAAGAGCCAGAACAAATAATTTGAGCGAAGCGAGGATATTCTAGAGTTTAGTGTAAGCATTGTTGACGGTGGATAGTATCGATGCACAGCTCCTTACCATAAGTTTGACATTCCAGGTTTTCGCACAGATATGCATCGCTGCGACGCTTGCCACGAACGCGATTGCCATGCAGCGTTTAGTCCAGTCATCTGCTGTTGCTTGGGTGGCTAAGAGTATGTTCTCTGCAATAGCAATAGTTCCAATGCCTGCGTGGTGCATTAGAGCACTAATGGCAATAGGGGGCAGGAAAGAGGTATTGTACATACCAGTGAAGCCAAGGAAGATAATATGCGTCGCGAATATCACGGTCGCAAATAAAGGTGGACGTGGATAGGCTGCTTCAAGGTAGATCTTCTCCCCGCCATTGTGCGGTAAAAGACCACCCAGCTCAAGATATATGAAGAAGCCACAAAATGCCAGGAAATAACCAGCCACCCAGACGACCAGGGATGCACCAGCGCTTCCAGTACTATGTGCAATAGCAGATGGTACGGAGAATATTGCCGTACCAATCATCCGGTTAGTTCTATATTCTTCAGTAAGATGAACAATTCCAAGTCGGGGATTCCATGACCGGGCATTGATGAATAGGATGCACGATTGCTTACTGACATCAGAAATGTTGTAGAGACAAGGCCGAGGCGCCGATCAGGCTGCCCCTGACCAGGGGGAACAACAGTCTCATTCTCAGCCTGATGGATTAGAGGTGCAGCCTCGATAGAAGCCTCGTCGTCCGGAACACCCTCAACATTCCGCTCCGGATTCATACCTTGCGCTGGACTCTTATGTTTATTGCGTAAGCGATATATCAAATCACCAAGAGACCGCCTGGCGTAAAACAAGCGAGCCGTTATCTAAATCACGTGTGGACAGGTGACGTGGCTGTATCAACAACCCGTGACTGGAATGTACTCCATCTACCCTAACAGAACTACTTGAATGGAACTAATCTTCTATATCTTTAATTTTGTCACATATTTAGGAAGGTAGTGGCATCTAGTCTATATACATACGTTTATCCATCATGCACCAGAACACCAATTGCCACTTTGGGCGTGCCTTGAGCCCAGGATCCCAAGATTATATATTTATGAGTCCTTACCATATGCTTTAAGACACACCAGATTCTAGATCACAACTCATAGTAGAATATTGAATAAGCACTGATGCCCTGAATGATTTACCTCTCCCACCATACAAGAGAATTCGGCCCTTGAAGCTCGACGTCTGAACGCATGTTATCTTCTATCCAGGACCTCCAGAGCCAAACATCCGAAGATTACATACATGTTGTCAGTTAGAAATCACTCATGGAAGAGGGCCAAAGAGTTGATGAGCAGCAGGAACAGTAAGCGGCTTAGCAGATGATTGCCAGTGACCAAAATTAAATATAACAAGCTCTGATTGAATGAGCGGACGCGAATGGTAAATACTAAGTAACCTTTCTTGCGTCTAACAGATGAACAGTTATATGGTCTTCTAGCTAGACTCGAATAAATAGGGGAGAATCAATCGCAACCCCCAAACTTTCAAAGCAAATCAAACAACTCTATACAAGTGGTACTAAGCAGACCATGTCCACTCCACCTAGCCACGGACTGCCTACCCCATTTGTGAATGGGGGCAAGAGGCATTCATATTCTTAGTTGACAGTGGCAGTCCAGTTGGGAACTGTGAAAGTAACCGGGCCACCGGTAAACGGCTCAGTTCCGAACTGCATATCTATAAATTGCCCTTGTTAGTGGCTTTGCTTGCACGCGGGTGAGGGCTGTGGGTTCTTACTGATCAAGTACTGGGCAGAAGCAGGGAAATTCTGCTTAGATGTGAGATAGTCGAAAAACTTTTTAATGTCCCCGCTGAAGGTGTTGATTGGGGTTGCCGAGACGAAGCTGTACGTTTTCTGCTCGGCGCCTGCCTGGATGGTGGTGCCGTACCACAGTTCCCAGGTATGACCTTCAACTGTGGCGGTATCAATTTGGGTACCGATGGGCTGGATAGTACCGTATCGTGCGAGCCTTGCAAATGGAAAACCCCGGTTATGTCAGTTGAAGTTTCCTCACTGCCGATGTAAGGTAGGATTGATCGCTTCAGGAGTGATCGGTTCATACGTACCAAATCATCAGTTCATAATCGCCGCTATAGGTGACATGGTTCTGGTCCGCAGCAGTAAACAGGTCGTACGCCACATCGGCGTTGACATTAGTGTTATCCTGACTCCATTCCACGTCGGTGGGGATACTCTGGACATCGCTCACGAGTTTTTTGTCGAAGGTGACAGCAGAGTTGGAATAGCTTTTCACACTGCCTTCTCCACCGTTCCAGGTCCAAGTAGTGTGCCACGCAGCGCCCGAGCTGGAGAGGTTGTCAACGTAGACGCACTGAGAGCCGGTTCCCGAGTCCTGTCCCCAGAGGTTGTTGTTCACTGAGTACGGAGGGCTCGAGGCACTGTCGTATTGTGCACACAGCTCTTGACTGAATGCTGTGGCCACGAGCGTAGCAAGTGCCAATGAGAGCTTCATGGTGAAAGTATAGGTGGTAGATTAATCTGGCCTAATCAAAAGCTTTGCAAGAGGGGTGGATAATGCAGGTCTGGAAGTAGCGGGCAACGCTGTTTAAAAGCACAGAGCTGGAAGGTTGCTAGCATAACCCATACGTCAGTAAACCACGCTCTGGACTGATCCTACGATCCACAAGCTTCCCGTGTCTACCGAAGCATCGTCTCCGACATCGACAAAAATGTTATAATTAATGACATTCGTTTGGGATCTGCAGTTGACATACGTTCGCGCATGGTTGGCAGGCCCGAAATACCGACTAATTTTACCATTCTTCAACTATCCTTCGGCACATGTATCAGGTTACTTGAAGATGTTTCGTCAAGAAAACTTGAGGTCCACCTGCAGAAGGAGCTATGTGTATTTTTACTCGGTATCTGGCCTTCGTCTTCGGATATAGTCCTCCAACCTGCGATATGACATCGCTATGTGAAGCTCTCTGCGTCTCCCTGTGCATTAGGCCTTCTTGTCCTAGTGCATTTCAGACCTTGTCATTATTAGGACACATATATGTATGTGATTCTATTGGTTTCATTTATAAATTGTTTTATATGTACAGGTATAATCTTGAATAGTATAACCTAGGCCGTGATGTATTCATATTCTTCACATGTAGCTCTGTCTCGTTTCATCGCAGAAATGTCGGCAAATCTTGATCTTATTGCCTATATTGTCCGGAAAACTTGCCGAGATATCTCATATTATAGCCTGAATGGTTAATATTACGGTTGCGTCATTGACTCTTTCCATTACCTGAAACCATATTCTTAGACTTATTCTGGGCCTTACAAGGATGGGGATATGTTGTATGGTTTACTTGAGACACCGGAAAGAGCAAAATAAGCTAGTACGTCAGAATTGAGCCTAAAATCTAGAATTGAAATTACGCAAGGACTGAGTCGAATTGCAGGCCTGGTGATAATTCGCTCTCCACATAATGTATTACTTGGAGACAAACTTGATGTTGTGCAAGGTCAGCCTGCAGGGGGCAGATGGCTGTAGAAATGCAATTGACAATTGAGAACATTCTAATTCTCCCAACTATAAGTTGTCCGTATACCGTTATATGGCTGGGCTATAACGGCAATGTCAAATCACGCTACAATCATACCCGGTCCACAAAGCTTCAGTGATCAAGGGCATTTGCCCTTGATCCACTAAGCCTTAGCTTGATACGCAGCACCTCACAGGTTCACACAGTTCTAGCCAGGGGACCGGCCCCACAAAGCATATGCAAGTCTCCGTCGAACCAAACTGGACTTAATGCAATTATTCCGTGCCATAGGGGGTAAAAACTAGTGGGTTTCAGAAACAGCAGGGGATCACACCTCGTGTTCGGCAATGCTCACGATCTTCCCACTGCCGATGGGACCTTGGCAGGCCAATCCAGTTTGCTTGGCTTGTAACTCGGGGCGTCACATTAATCTGTACTTCTTACAATGGAAGGTCCTAACGATATACCATCATACACAATCACAAATATTCTTGCAGAGTTTATCAACTAGAGCGAGGAAATTAGCCTGATCCAGGGTCTTTTGTTCACACTGGGCTTCTAGGTACTAGACCCACCTGTACAGGTGACAGTAAATCCCAACAGTGCGCTTTTGGTGTACCTTAAGGCGACTCCTCTCTGCCACCCTTTGAGTTTGACCTAACTTTTAAGTGGTATGATCGGCTTAACTTCCGTCTCCTGGCATTTTTCTTGTGTTCTTATGGTATCATTTTGCGACAGTCCCATACCGACCCATCCCCTACGCAGAAATTTCTAACCGGTGTCAAGAATAAGCTGCAGCCTCATCTCCTTTCTGCTGACAGCTGAGATTTGCGTATTTATATGGGATGATTAAGAGGACACTATAGTTATATTCTGCCAGGTTGTGGTGCAGAGCTCCGTTCTTATATTGGCAGGGATCTACATGGGAAACAGTTTGGCTTAATTCCTGTACCAGCCTCAAACGGTCTAAAGGTACCGATTTTATTATACAGTCGATGATGCTTCCCAAGAATTTAGCAACTGTACTTTTGATTCAGTTCCTCTCTACTCTATAGCGTGGTACAGCTTTTCTTTTGTGGTAGGAGCCAATCAGTGATAATGCTTCAATCTGTTTTCCTTTATATCACCCTGGCTCTTAGTGCTTTTGGTATTTACCTCGGTAAACAGCACCAATTCACTGAGGTGTGGGAGAAAGCCTACCCTCGTCAATAACAACTAGTTAATAAACGGCTACTAGTATATTGCAAAAGTACCCGATAGCTACAATATTAATAAACTACATTGTCTCGCCTCCACACTCTGCTGGCGCTTTAGAAATATGAGTAATGAATGTCATTATCAGTAATACTACCCGGCCCGGCGGCCCTAAAATAACCTCTCATAACCTTGTTTTCCCTTTTCATAAAAGGAGTGGCAGGGATGTCTTTGTAGGAAATAACTATTACGTGGCTATACATAACCATAAGCCTTAGTACTAAAGTCATAGGTCTGTTTTAGAAACCTTTCATGGTGGCTTGGTGTCCGGTTGGTATTCCTAGGACTGCAATAGCTCCATATCTTGGTTCGAGGGGAGAGCTGCTCCCACCACAGTAGGCTGTGTTCGAGAAAAAAATATCTGTATGAAAACACGATCAACGCTTAAGGTGGCATCAGATCCAACACATGCAGCTTTTTGCCTTTGATATAACGTCTTGGACCTTGTTTATGTGTGTATAATAGCCTCCATCGGTCTAAAAGTTATTTTAATTTGGCATTCAAGTCGTTATAAGACCCTACTGATGTGTAACCTTGCTAAACAAGGATTTGCTGGGAGATGACAGGATGTACTAGTGACTGTCATCAACATAGAACATGAGCAGTGTCATGCATGTCAGTCATGTCACTCGGATATGGAGGAGTAACCGAGAATCGGTAAACGGACATGCCCGATAGAGAGCAATTTTTCAATCTTTTGCTTCTCGGGATCGGCAGTTGAGGGTTTCGGTCAATGTCCTATAATTCTGAGACATTGTTTCGGATGTGCGGGCCGCTGCCAATGAGGGTGAAGAATTTTAGCCCACCACACTCAATACTTTTCCTACCTATGGTCAGTCTTGCTGGTACTTTTATCTAGGATCCTTTGGACGAGCACTCGACTGAGTAGAGAATTGGCATACGGATAGGAAAGTTACTACTGAAGTTTAACTGAATTTTCACGATTAGGGTTGAACATACATAGGCTAATAATCATAATACTTTGCGATATCGCCGAAAAAGAAGTACTCTCTCCTCGAAATAGTTTGGTCACACGTTAAGAAGCTGCCAAAAGACAACATAGACAAGAATACCCGACTACTAAATCGAATGGACTATGCATATATTTCATATATTTGTTTATTGGAAAGATCCTGAGCGCATCACCGAAAATAGCAAGATCTTGCAATGATGGTCTGGTTGCCCTTGCACTTCTTGATGTCGAGATACATCTTGTCTAGATAAGAAATTCCTACTATTTAGGTAAACCTTGAGATATTAAAGAGAAACACGACCTTGGGTCAGTGCTCAGGATATGGCTGGCCTATGTATTGACCACACAGACCATGGTGTTTGTCTCTTTTATGTTTCGAGGTATCAGAACCCAGACATCCACAATGAAGTTTCGCTTGGCTACTGATCCAGCCGAAAAGTTGTGGAGATACGACCGTCCTGGTTTTAAGCTCAGTTAACTTTATTATACACCATCTCGATTTGTTTCCTAGATTATGTAAATACCTGAACTAATGCTTCCTACTGTAGTGGAATGAGCACAGAAGCTCCGTAAATGGGTTCTATTCAGGCCATGGTCAACAGCGACTGGCTCTGACCACAAGGAGAAAGAGCTATAGTCGGCCATATCCGTAGCCAATATAAGCCATTCAAGCCAACATTGTGGGTATGTGCCACCATTTTACAAACTAAAGGCACTAATGAAGGAACCATTTGGTAGATCAGGTTAGTAACCAGGGACTAACCCCTGACGGAATCCACTGAATAGAGTGATGGTAGCTGTTGCTGCCCTTTGAAAATTTGACTATAACTCTAAAAGATAAATCCTTACCAGCTTTTAATAAACAGCCTTGCATTGATGTTGACTGTCAATTCTAGAGGGTGTATCGACTTGGAAAGATGTACAGACCAACCACCAAAAACGAGTACTGGTTTTGTGGGATCCTTCTCGTTCAAACATTACTGATCACTGCCCTGGAAGTGTAGGTGCAGCGCTTGTATATGAAATTCACGTATGACTAACATACCATAGATACATTCTTGTACAATGGCTAGGTTGGGTCAATGATAATGTAACTCAAGTTGCCACATCTTACATTGTCCCGATTGGCATGGGCCTCGTAACATTTGCATGTTTATATGAGACACTGCTGTCCCTGGATGCCATCCACCACAGAAACAACATCTTACTTGCTGCTATTTGCATTAGCAATGCATGCATTGTTGTGTACTCTATCTTACAGTATATGAGGATGCGTGCAACCACTCATACGCTGCAGTACAGCCATGATAGTACGGGTCGCCCTCTTGCAGATTATACAAGGGATATTTGGATTTCAATGCAACCGGCTGAACTGTTGGTTCCGATTATTCTGGGAATCACCTCTATCGGCATCATACCCGCCGCCTACCGACTACACAAAGACTATGCCTGGGCCATCTATAAATGCATCCATGGTAGCACGGAACTTAGGTTGCGGTATCTAGCATACGAGGTAAGTAAACCCAACCCCTTCTTCCGTTCTATTCCTAATGCGCTATAGGTCTACTTGGTCCTTGTTAGGTTCGACTTTTTCTTTCTAATTGGTTTCATTATCCAGTATAACTTGATCGACGTTCATTTTGAAGAACCGGAATACTCCCTTACTATGGCCATTATACCGGCAGCGCTCGTGGTTATGATCTTTGGGATGTATTGTGTGAAATCAGAGCTGAGACCTGGCATGATCATTGTCATTGTATGTGTTTCTTCTTTTGCTACCTGCAGAATCATTACTAACGGTGTGCAGGCCGCCCTCGTCGGCTTAATGGCCTACATTCTCAGTCGCATCATTGTTCTATGTGGAAACCCACAACGTGCCAATACTCCAGGCAAGGAGATGATGTTATTTTTCGCTGGAGTGACTCTGGCGCTTATCGTGCCCACGCTCGTGTGCGCTGTTCAATGCATGAGGAATTTTGACAGCGGACTGAAAAGTGTCACTTACCAGGAGGCTCAATGGCCGGGAAGTTCTTACATGTTTAAGCGATTGTCCAGTCGTGGCAATTCCCCGACTAATGCTCGATATGATACACGATATAATCCCCGGCTCTCGCTCGATTAGACAGCGAGTATTGGGATACAACGAATGTAATTCTCAGCGTTACCTCTACCATGATATAATAAAATCCTTCAATTATTTATTGATAATACGACATTATGCCTGTAGCTTATTCAACTGTTGCAATTCACTAATTCGAACAACGGTAAATGTTCGTCGGGAGGTGGTTATCAATAAAGACTTTTCAAACAGCTGCAGAATACTGGTAAAACACAACCTTGACAATAGCCCTAATGCTGAAATTCTGCTTCAGGCGAAAGTAACTTGTTTTGTGTACGCTTTCCTATCTCTGATATCGTAAGCTTTGCAAATGCTTTATGTACCTTTGATTTAATTATTGACAAGGCTGGGTGACAACTTATTGATTGTTATGGGGGCACCGAGGACCACTGACACCGCTTAACACAAATGTTCCCCGAGTAACTACAGTACAATTAGGTATATAACACTCGTTAAAATTTCGATGATTGCAATTTATCTAGCATCGAGGTTAAGCTTTTCACCTCCAAGTGCTAAAAATATAAACCCGACTATAGCTACCCCTGGAAAATCTCCGTTCGGTAACCAGGGCCAACCATATTCAGCCCTAGGCCGTTTGTGAAACAGTATAGCGGTATAACAGCCGGACAGGGTCCGAAAGTGGAGCAAATACTACCCACTTTCTAACACACCGCAAACCAAGACATGCACATCACTCTGAAATAAGGACTCTGAAATAAGGAGTAAAGTCTAGCGCGGGCTTGTTACGGACCCTTGCCACTCTACTCCTGAAAAGGTCAATGGTGGGATTAGTGGCAGCGGAGATGGAGCTAGATTGTTCGTCTCTACTTTCTCCACTCTGGGAAGATGTACTTCATATATTTGTTGAGTAATCCAGAAATTCCATGCAGCCGCATTCCTTAGTTTGTAACATGTAAAGAGATACTGACAAATATGAGCGGGACAGGATTAGACCCGCCAAGTAGCTAATTGAATATGATAAACGTGAAGACTCTGAGAAGCGAAAAATGGCAACGAGTATAGGATAAGGCCCTGGCGCGTCCAAGAGTGCCCAAGGAGGTGTCCAGTGTGTATCCTCGACAGTCTGTCTCGCCGGATTTCTAAAATACAAGTGGTTGTACCAATCAAAGTTATGTATGAGCTCTATAGCCACACAAGCCACCTAATCTCCCTTAATGCAGCTGGAAATCAAGGTTTCCGCTGCCCTTGAATCCTTCGGCAGTGACCATCTGGAAAACAGGGTTGCCTGGCTGGAGTCCGAGCTCTTTCCAGCGCTTGAAGTGAGCAGTGACATCCACTGAGCCAGTAGTGCGAGGATTGCGACGAACAGACCACAGCTGGTTGAAGTTGGTGACACCGTAGATCTCAGGAACGTTTCTGTAGGGAAGCATGTAGACGTCATACACGCCGCCGTCGACATTGACTTGCCCAAGAATATGGCCATTGCCAGGGGTGCCTGTACCATGCTGTTCGACAATGTACCACTCAGTCACGGGGTCTGTAGTCCAGCCATAGACGGCTAGAGTGTAGTCACCGTCAGCCTTAAACTGGCCATCCCAGGTCAATTTGCTAGTCACGAAGGGACGTCAGTTCAACACCCAGTTAAGGTTAATACAAGCGCTTACTCACCGAGTACTACCGCCCCGATAGCCCTTTCCTCCCAGGAACTCTTTGTCCGCGTTCCATTTCAGTTGGAACCGGCCACTGTCAGGAAACTCGGTGTAAACGGCACCAGCATGGTTGTCGTTGTAGAGGGAATAGTAATATCCTGCTGAGTTCACACCATCTTTGCTGGTACTGAGGTCTGTAGAGCGACGTTGAAGTTTATCCTCGCTGGTCGCATTGAAGATATTCTCTCCTATCTGCTGAAGAAGGTCGTATGACTTCTCGCCTCGAGCAACGGGCTCGTTAGACGTGGGATCAGTAGGACTCGCTAGGGCCCCGAGAAAAGGTAGGAGAAGTAGCAGTTTAGTGGCAGACACCATGTCGGCAGCTTGGCTAGGGATCTCTCGAATGGACGTTTTGAGAGAACAGAGAAAATGATTGATGTCTCTCGCTCTAGCCGGCGATAGCACCTGAATTTATTGCCTGTTCCCTGAGCCCTACTTCCCGTCGAGTAAATAGTATTCTCCTAAGCCAAAGATTTCATGTGGGGCTGAATAACGCTCTAGCCTAAGTCTCGGTAAGAAGGTACTATTTGAAGGAACGGAAGGTCCATCAAATTAGACTTTCTGACTTACTGATAACTGAGACTAGCTGCCTCAAATTGACAACGTCCGTACTTTACATGTCGGCCACTCATCGCCTGGCAGCCGCAGCAGATGGTCAGGGCAAGGCAGTTACTCTATATGGTCAACTAAGAACGGGCGAGGTATGTGGTATAGCCTCGAGGTCATTCCCCGATAGCCATACGATCTTCCTTATCGCCCTTTCGCCAAGTCCGCTTTCTCTCCGGCATGTTTTGCGAGCACAGATTTGCGGTTGTCTTTCCCACTAACATAACCATGACTATCGATATGTGTCCCACGAAAGAGCTGATTCTCATCTCTGTAGCAAGATGTACATCGCGGATTCGGACTTTCTAATATACCGCTCCAGCCGATTATTATCCACAATCTTGCCGTTGGCTGTTGCTTTCGATCATCGCAATGACCATTCATCTGATTCAACTTGCATAACAGTGATTTATTCCTGTCTTCTTTGTTGAAACTTCTTTTTGCTCAACTTATTCACATGAACTGGCGATGAGTAAACTGTTGTCATCTTCTATTCGGTTGCTACGCCCACATATCTTATCTCCTGTCCTCCGTGAGGCGCGCATGCCACACCGCTGCGCCTTCGCTATCACCGCGTACAAATCAACGGCCACCAATGACGATTTTCAGAGCGAAATTTTATACGAGCCTCTTGAGGGGGTGGAGAGACTTGAAAACTATCGACCAGGTGGCTATCACCCCATACAGATTGGAGATCACCTTCATAATCGATATCGAATAATCCATAAGCTGGGACACGGTTCATATTCAACTACGTGGTTGGCCTGTGATGAACAAATAAATAAATTCGTTGCAGTGAAAATTTGCACGGGAAACTCAAACCCAAGGGAAATGGATATCATATCCATCCTTACTCGTCCTCGTGATCCTGCGGTCAAAACTCCTGGCAGGACAATGGTTCCTTCAATTCTAGATACATTCACTATTAATGGTCCAAATGGTAATCATGCTTGCTACGTCACTGTCCCGGCGAGAGCTAGTCTCTCTGGTGTGAAAGATGGCTCGTGGATCCGCTTATTCCAACTTGATGTAGCCCGGGCATTGGCTGCGCAACTTGTTCTTGTTGTGGACTATATTCATACCCAAGGGATCATCCACGGAGACCTTCATATGGGCAACATTATGCTCAAATCTATGCCTGATTTTGACCAGCTCTCAGTCGAACAATTATATGAGAAATATGGAGCACCCGAGCTCGAGCCAGTTGTTCATCTAGATGACAAGCCGCTTCCTCCTGGTGTCCCATCCCACGGCATTGCACCGGTATGGCTCGGGGAGGCAAGTGAGGATATTACACTTCCAGAAGCTAGGATCCTGCTTACAGATTTTGGTGAGGCCTTTTTATACTTACATGAACTGAAGTATGAATCTCACACCCCTCTTGTTATCCGTCCGCCTGAGGCTCGATTTGAGTCAAATAAACCTCTGTCTTTCCAATCGGACATCTGGACCCTCGCCTGTACCATATGGTCTATCATTGCTCAAAGGCCACTATTTGAAGGATTCCTCGCGACGGCGGATGATATGACCTGTGAGCATGTCGATACTCTTGGTGTCTTGCCCCCGGAATGGTGGAAGAAGTGGGAGGCGCGACGACAGAAGTTTACCGAGGACGGTACGCCAATAAACCGTAACCCGTACCGGTCTTGGGAGGACCGATTCGAGGATAGCGTGCAACAGCCCAGGCGAGATAGTGGAATGCCCGTGTTTGACGCAAAAGAGAGGGCCGCTATCTTTGACATGCTACGGCCGATGCTTTCATTCAAACCAGAGAATCGAAGTACTACCAAGCAAATTCTCGAGTCAGAATGGATGGTGAAGTGGACTCTACCTGAATATGAGAAGGTTCGGAAATACGACTAGATAATGATCATGAGTTGTTCTAGGCTGAGATTGTATCTCTTGTACCGTACCTAAAAGACAACAGACACCATGGGCCGAGCTCCGAGGCCCATCAATCAGGTGTTTCGCATTTGATACATGTGGAATTTCTCTCTGGCTCGGCTCGTTTGTTTAATATCAGAATATAATCATCGTTAATGAACCCCTCCCCTCTTCGTGAAGTAAATGGGAAAGATATGCCCTTTAGAAATGAAAGTTGCGTTCGCCATTTCTGTTTCTTTTTTTTTTTTTTTGTCCTGAGATCCTTTTACTATCAAAAGATCTTTCTTGAACAGGAAAAAGTCATTCTCCATAAATCATCTCCTCCAAAATGTTCAAGGAGGTGTGTCACTCATCCGACGATATATCGAGTCACCATCAGGTGTCTTTTATGTATTCTGCTTCTTCTGTGGAGCATGAATCTGAATACCTTCAGCAAGGCTTAACTTGCCAGCCTTTCCTTGGTAAATACCCGTGAGATGAGGGCGGTTGGAAGCGAATCTAGCCAATACAACGCATTTGAGGTGTTCAAAGCACAGTTCTCTAGTTATACTCAGCAATACCTTATACATTGCATTGAATCGCTTACGTTGGAGCATCGCGGAATTGCTACCGATGTTGGCCGCTGATAAGCCCTTTTACATATTTAGTATTTGCTGAGGCTCATTGGGATTTTGCTTACATGAATATACATTGACTAATAGACGCATAGCCCACTCAAATATTGACAAATCTATGCTGTGCGACCGACAACCATCCAAGACATATCAGTCCTCTTCAGAGGTAGTAATCATAGCCTCAACCCCGCAGCGGCCTGACGGGCTGACATAAGCCTTACATGAGGTCGGATTTCTAATTCTGACTTTTGGGGTTACTCCGCAAGGCTACATTGAGATCTTCTGGACCATGGTGACATATGACGTGCACATGCCGCTATGGTCAATAATTTATCAAGGCTTGAATAGCTTTCCAAAGAGTCTAAATTTAAGGCCATCCCGCACGAACCAATGATCCAGGATCAGTAACTTTATTAGGACGAATGCTAAGGGACTTGGCGTTTCCCCTCGCCTCTTCTACCAATACGTATCTTTTCCTTCAGCTTTAGCTGTTTATCATTCAGCCTGACACGGCAAGAATCTAGCCGCAATGGCCGACAAGCAAACGAAACCGAATTCTAAGAGCCGTAGGACCAGCAGCAAGCGGTCCAGAACGGGATGTCGAACGTGCCGGTGCGTCTTCATCACCTAGAACTAATCTTGATATTCTACTAATCATCTCATGGATTTAGAGCACGACATCTAAAATGTGACGAGAGTCCCGGCGCGTGTCGAAATTGCACCTCCACCGGCCGAACCTGTGATGGATATGACCTGTATCGACTACCTATAGCAAGGACCAAAGTCGCCAGGGCACAGATCACACCGGCACTAGTGGACGGCCTGCGCTGGGTAATGACCTCTGATGAACGTCGTTGTTTCTCTCATTTCCAGTACCACACCATTCCGACCTTGTTAGCACTTTACGACTCCTTACTTTGGCAGAAGCTCGTCTTGCAGATGAGTTACTCTGAACCAGCAGTTTACCATGCGGCAAATGCCTTGAGTGCCATTCATCAGGATATAGAGATGAATGGAATCCCACTTCCAGGTCAGGATGTGGATAGTCCTTGGCATCGGTTTGCGCTGGAGCAATCGAGTCGGTCCATTTCATTTCTGACTATACGTCATGCTACCTCGGATCCTCATCTACAGACCGTTGTACTTCTCTGTTGTCTATTATTTGTTATGCAGGAATTGCTCCGTGGCCATTACGATAGTGCGTACAAACATTTACAAAGCGGCGTACGCATTCTAAAGGATTTGAAGGCGGATGCACAGCTTATCAGTGGAGGCGCGACAAAAACACCTTTTGACCAATGCCTCGTTGGGACATTCCTTCATCTAGACAGCCAGCTAATGTACGGCGGGGTTGGAGGCCCTCTCTTAAGTCTAGACGGGGAGGTGGAACACGCTCTGGATGAATCACAGGATACCTATGGAGAATATAACAGTCTCCAAGAGGTGAGACACGCGTTTAGCTGTCTACTGAGGAGACATTTCCGGTTCCTCTCACGAACACAAGAGCTTTCCGCAGAGGACATCAAATCTAACTATGAAGCCTTGCACTTGAAACAACAACAGATTCTTTCTCAATTGTACCGCGTCGCCTGGAAGCTTGAAGCATTCTCGACTCGCTCATACACCCAACTTACAGAGAAGGACCAGAGAGGACTCGATATGATCGACCTTGCTTTGAAAAGTATAACACTCGGAGCTCGAAGATGCTTTATTCGCTCGAACTCACTGGTCAAGCTCTATACGTCTGAATACGACGCTCTTGTGTCAGAGATTGAAGATGTCATGTGCAAGCTACCAGACCGTCCTAGCATGGTCCTTGACGTTGGGGTCATTATCCCCCTCTATTATGTGGCGCTGGGGTGCAATGACTATGGCGTGCGCCGGAGAGCGATCGGGATTACTCCGCAGTTGGCCACATTTCGAGGGGGCTTTTGATTCGAACATGGTGGCTCTGGTGGCTGAGGAACTGATTAAGGCTGAGCAGATGATGGAAGAAGAGTGCCAGCCTGTGAGTTGTATTTCGGATGATCAAGTGGAACCAAGACCAGAGGTGCAACGACAGGCACAGATCGCTGGAGACATTCATAGCAAAAGGTGGCCTGCCGCAGGACAGAACACCTATTCCCTGGACGATTGCCTGAAATCCAATAATTGTTTGGGGAGTTGGCCTTGTATTCAACGTGTTTCCTTGACACGCTGTATGATAAGCCAGGGATGTGTCGACCAAAAATGATTGGCTGGAAAGAGAGCTATTTCTAGTTGATGTTCTATGTGCTCGCTCTGTTACAAGAAAATTGTTACGCTCGCCAAACGCTGAGACAGACACTTACCAAGAGGGACTCTACTTAAGAGTGACATCATGGGTATGGCGCCCCAACATCATGTGGAACGTATGTCGATGTTCCAGACCAATCGCCCAGTGATTGTGAGTGCATGCATACAAGAGCAAGTCGCAATTGGCAACCCATTAGCAGGTTGTGACACATTCATCCATCATCAGTGTATAGCATCGCTGCAGATACGACCCATTGCTGATGGTACCAGGAGGCCTATCTAGGGCCCATGCAAGGGAGCTTGAGCAAGAACGGACTAGAACCAGTTCTCCTTGCAGCAAGTCGCCAAGAGAAGGGAAGAGACTGAAGGGCTCAGAGGTGGAAAGAGCCTAGCACACCTTCATGACGCCTGTGTGAGCTACAGTTTATGTCTGCCGAGATATAGTCCAGCGGGACAACGAAGCTTAATCAAATCGGGGAACATCATGTTATGTCCAGAGGGTGTTCATGTGAGCAAAGGACACGAGGAAGGTAGTCCAGATATCCCATTATTTTATTTTGATGCTATGGATATATTTGTGAATGCATGCTCGTCCAATCATCACACCTTACGCCACACCTTTCTACGTCACTCGGTATGTATAGAATTGCCTCGTCTTGCCTCGGCCTTGGTTGTATAGCCCCCTTCTTAACATAAGTTCTCCTAAGGCATTGCTATTCCTTGGCGTCGCTGGTTCGCTGCTTTGTAGAATCCCGGACTTGGTCTTCACATAACTACGAGGCTCTATAGCTTCACTGACATATACTAGTATACTAAGCGCTATCAGGACATCGGCTACAGTTACTTCATATTATACTTTGACTCGATTGTTCGGTCTATTCATGATTCAACTAGATCTAATCGGCTTCAGCGCCTATCTCCCGTAACTTTAAGCAAAGGAAATTTTACCTGCCCTCGATAGATTTTAGTATTCGCGGCGCTGTATCCTCATTGAGAAGGCCAAGGAAATACTCTATTTACGCACAATTAGCCAACCCAGTCCTAGAAGCTCTTAGGTCAACGTACCGCCACATAACCACCTTGCGTTCACCATTTTTAAGAATCCTCTCAGAATCCGTAACTTCCTCAATGTCTCACTTGAGTCAGTTTCCATCCATATCCCCTGTGATTATGCTCGCCGCTTTGTACACAAGAAATGTGATAAAGGGAGGAAGGCGATCCAAGTCTATGGCTTGTGTACCACTGACAAAAGGTAGACCGTGTTAGTTATCGTGGTGAGAATGGGGTTTAGAGATGACGTGGCGAGTGTTTGGCAAGTTAAAGTTTGTGCATCGGTAATCTGAACTTTGGTGCCGTTCTCGTAGGCTAGGAGAAGGCCACTGTGCAACGTCAGTGTCAATGCGAATATTTCAAGGAGATCTGTAAGAGAAGAACGCGGCTCAACTACCGTCTGACAAAGTCCTAGCCCACCGGAGTATATCTGGTCCGCATCTTCAACCTCTTCAATTAAAAGCGTGCGGAGGCTACATGATGCCTCCACCAAAAGTCCTATTTCTTCCGCGTTGAATGTTTGTTCTGAAGTGGGGTTGTGCAACGCATTGTGTATGTTATCAAGAAGTGTGGACGCTTCGAAGATACGAGACAGTTGCCAGAGAGGGTGCCTTGTGTCTTTCTCGATGCCGGTTGGCCAGGGGACTTTGTTAAGGACATGGATACCCTTTGAGAGAGAGCAAATGAGAGGTGGACGATGTCCAGGTTGTATTATTATATATCTATAACGTATCAGTACAGAGGGAAGTTACAGTTTTGAGGGTCATGACACTGTCTAAAAAAGACATTGCCTGGATTTGCTGCGCAAAACATCCAAGCCTTTTCATCTATATGACAGAGTGTATAGGAACATCTGAGAGCGAAAAAGGTGAAGTAAGGCCTGAAAGATTACACGATGGCAGAAGACATCTAGCCCTAAGTGACTTTTCCACCTCAACTCCTTTGCAGCTGTTGATACTTTCACCGGAGATAGGTTCAATCAACATTCTGGTAGGAACTGTACTCTCTACCGGATGACCCGAATAATTTAGGAAGAAAGTGAAAGGAAAAGGGCAGTTTCAAGTCATGAACCCGGTATTTCATTTCTCAAAACGCCAGTGTCCGTAACCCAAAGTATGGTCAATTCCTGACTGTATAATGTTCTAGAGGTATGGGTGGACCGTGCGACGGGTAGCGATTACAGCGAAGTATAACCTCCGTCGACAGGAAGCCCAATGCCAGTAACCCAAGTATTCTCCTCGGATGCCAAGAAGATGGCAGCATTTGCGACGTCCTCAGGTTTGCCCAAGCCACGGAAGGGATGTAATTGCTGAACAAATCCTCTCATTTCTCCAGTCAGTCCTGAAATGAATGCAGTATCCGTGTCTGTCAAGGTTATTATGTGAACCAATAATAACATCCTATCGTCCAGAGTGCAGTCGAGTGAATCAGAATGGAATAAACTTACAACCCGGACAAATTGCATTCACGTGGATGCGATGAGGCGCACAGTCCCACGCTGCAACCTTCGTAACTCCCATTGCGGCATGCTTGGAAGCTACGTACCCTGCTATACTCGCCGCTCCGGTCAATCCGAAGACACTGGCAATATTGACAATCCAGCCCCTATCCCCACATGGTAAAGGATCCTGCTTTATCATCTGAGCAGAGGCGTATTTGCATCCCAGGAACACACCAGTTGAATTAAGGGCAATATCCTTGTCCCAGACCTCCTGTGAAAAGTCCCAGATAGGTCTTGGATTATCAGCTTCGGCGGAAACTCCAGCGTTGTTGATCATTCTACCGTATTATTGTACTGTCAGTATACGTCATTTATTCCACGCAGTATCGAAGGCTGTTGGAATGAGTGGACATAGATACGTACATATCCAATCTGCCATATTTTACAGCTGTATGTGCAACCAGTCTTTCCACATCTTCAGCTTTTGAGGCATCCACTCTCAGAAACTCAGCGGTGCCTCCATTTTGGGTAATCAGATCATGCGTTGCAATGTCGGTTTCTGTAAGTATCTCTGTTCTTGCTGTCTCCCGGATATCAGCGCAGACAAGCACTGCGCCTTCTTGTGAAAATTTCAGTGCGATGGCACGTCCAATTCCGCTGGAAGACCCAGTGACAATTGCAATCTTGTTGACAAGTCGTGACATAGCTGATAGCTTGGATAGGCAATACTTGTCTTTGCCTCAAAGCTTCTTCACATCGTCATTACTGAACTCACTCATGCAGGATGGTAGATTTATAAGTGAGTTGCTGATACCGGATAAGCGTTTGGATACGTGCTTTGAGCCAAGGGAATTGCGGGGAAAATTGCGGGGAAGTCTAAGAATACCCCAATCGAAAGGTCCTGTCGAACTGTATCAATCCCCAAGTTTGATCACTATTAGCCCGGTTCGGAGATTTTAGACCGAGGAATCGGGCCGAGGTGGTCTTTGTGTCTTGCGAAGTTGCGATGACCCGAGATCAGATACTCTTGCATTGCCTGAAGATTCGAAGTATCGTCTAAGGAATCATAGCTCCTTAAACAGTATTATAATAAGGTTAATAGACAGCCATCAAGCTTGCCAAGGTGAATCTCAATACAGATGGGAACAGGAGAGTAGAAGACATTCTGATATAGTCTAGATTATTTGCTCGTTACTTTTAGAGATTTCTTTTATCCAGAATGAAAATACTATTACACCAAACCATGCCTTCTATAGACAGGAAGCCTCTTAATACTCTATATCTTGGATTCCCAGCTGTATGTATTGGGTCTGCACCTTCTTATTAGGAGTCATAATGTTATTGAAAGAGATTCATTAAATTCATATCCCCAAGATTTACTAAAAGTTGGCACATCACACACTTATTACTGATACGCTGTGGAATCCTTTTATATTGATACAGATAGACCGTACTTTACGCACTAGTCTACCTATCTTTTCTATCTCCACTAGTGATTGATCTTTTGCGACTGAATCCCACCTGGCAAGTCTTGAACACTACTAGTTTCACTAGTAAATCAATAGACTCCCAGCGAAACGCCGAGCCGAACACAGGTTCGTTCCATATTAGTGCTTACGTACTGTCCGCAACGTCCACTCAGCATGTTGATAGGGGACTTTTCCCAGTATATAACAGGCCACTATTATCGTGTGGCTTAGACGTTTAGACTTGCCCCACAGTGATATGAGGCATATGATTACACCTTTACTTTCGCCCCCAAATTGCGACGCTGCTACGTTCTTTCCAGCAATTGCAGAAATTTCTCTTAAATCTGCCCGTGAAACGAAGATCTTCTGCCAAAAGCTTATTCATAATTAAGCTTCTATATTGCTTTAGCCATGAAACCAACTATCGTATTCGTGCCGGGTGCGTGGCTTGTTCCCGAGTTCTACAGACCCTTCTTAGAAGCGGTTCAAGGCGCAGGGTTTCCAACATATACAGCTGAGCTGCTGTCTCTGGAACCAGTTGATCCGACCGCGGCTGATTGTGCGACGGACGCTGCGAGCATCCGACGTCTCGTGAGCTCCTTGGTGGAAGACGAGGGTCGCGATGTGGTACTAGTGATGCATTCATACGCGAGTATGCCGGGAGGTGCCGCTGCCATAGGGCTCTCAAAGTCAGAGAGATTCAAACAAGAGAAGAAAGGAGGGGTACTGGGATTAGTGTGCATGGGTGCATTTCTGGTCCCCGAAGGCGTTAGTTGTGCTGGGACACAAGGTGGCAATCTACCACCGTGGATTCTACTGGATGAGGTTCGTATGGAGTTCGTCAATACTGTTAGTAATTCTGAGGAAGCTGACCCAAGATGTGTAGCCCTCTACCGGTCTCAATGTACCTGATCAGCCAGAGAAGACCTTCGCTGCAGATGTCAGTGAGGAGCAGGCGCTAGCGATAAGCAATGTGATCAAGCCGCATGCCAGCCTCGCCTTTTTCTCGGCCCAGCCCTCCCCTGCATGGGTTGACCCCGCATATACCGGGAGGTTGGCATATGTTGTGACCACTGAGGATTTCGCTGTTCCCAAGGTCGCCCAGTACGGCATGATGTCGGGGACAGGTCAGAACTGGCATGTGCGAGAAATTGAGAGCAGCCACTGTGCACCGTTCATCACCAAAGTGGCAGAAAGTGTGGGGATCTTGCAGGATTTCATTCAGATATTTGGGAAACTGTGAACTAGGTCTCCCAGCCTCCGGCATTATTTGTCAGTACACGGATGTAACCTGTGCTATGTCAATGTGACATTGCATACAGCTAGACCACACAGTCCCTGTTTTGTTTTTCATATATTTAGAGTACCATGCAATGCATTTAGCAGCTGCTGTCCCAGAGTAGCTTAGCTCTTCATCCTATACTTTTAAGGCTATATCGTAACTGCAGTGTGATAACTTGACCTTCTAGATCTGCCGCCCTTCATTTGTCCCTCGATTATGGCAGGGCTGAAAGGCAATGTGATTGTCGCTTGCTTTTGAAACATCTGCAAGGCAGCATCAAGACATAACTAATGGCAACAGCGAACAGGGTTATCTAGAACAAAAATATGTGATTCCATTGCAGGTTACGCCGGGGACATTCCCAGGCCTAGTAACCGAACGGGTATCCCGGCGCACGAAGTAAGACAAAGAAAGAAACCAAACATGAAAGGCAGTAGTGAGGGAAACATAACAACATCAAAGACGATAAGAAAAACACCCGTTAACTAGGGAATAGGGAAGAGGGCCATAGCTGAAATATGGAGTATAAATACTGCCCTTCTCCCTACTGAGTACATGCCAGATCAAAGACCAAGATACTCATGACTACCGTATTCTATATCTCTTAAACTTTACAAGATGCATTTCTCAGTCTGTGTCCACATCCTCCTGGCCTCCTTATTATCCATTGCGCAGCTGGCCTTTGGCCAAGGCGCTGACGGCTGCAACATCCCTCCCGCCATCATCACCAACTTTACCTGGCACAATAGCACTCACAATTGCGGATGGGATGATGGTGGCTGCCTTCCAACGGGTCTTCACGGCGGTCCCGGCTGTGGTCCACCCGATATGGTGGAAGCAACATTCTCTCAGCAATCTCCAACATACAATGACACGTTGACCTGTGGCGCATCCGACCCAGGTAGTGTTCCTGCTCGACCGATTCCCGGTGGACCCTTCAACTGCCGTTCACTTGGACGGCATTTCATCTTCACGGCGAATGGTACCGAAGGGACACTTACCTATGTGGAGCCTAATTTTATTTGGTGAGTTCGAGCGAAAGCAGTCTTTGTGTACCCTACGCAGTACGTCTGCCGTATCCTTAGGACGATAACTGACGGTATTGCTATAATTAGCCCGAAAGGTAGAGCGCAGGTGACTTACGTGGGATCATTTGAGATGGACTGCGTGTATGACAGGTTTCGGAATTCGACTTGTGTGCAGAGTGAACCCAGCTTCCAACTTGAACCGGACGAGGTCGTGGGTATTCATTGACCTTCGACCACCGTTACCAGAATGAGCGCCTTTCATTGACTTTGACACCATTGTACATAAATACTACGTCCACTACAGTGATGAAGCATTTTGAAAGAAATGTGAACCAATTTCAAAGATCATATTTATCGTTGTATCAATCATAACGAGGTTCAGTATCATTAAATCCAATCCGGTTCGAGTTTTTGGCTGAAGGTATCTTTGATTCATGTCAATATGAAAGCAACCAAATAATTTGATGACAACATCATGATGCTACCAGTGCTTAAGTGAGGTTAGATACCATAGCGTTTGTTTTAACCTTTGATGGCGTTGCGAATATCTGTCACACCACTTGAACGGGCGTGTGGTAACCGAGAGGGAGGTCGATGGGAATATTGTGCATGAGCTATAACTCCGTCGGATAGTGATAAATCACAGCCATAGAAGGTGGCGGCATACATGAGCTGCAAAAGAATTGTCAACGTGCTCCTATGCGATCATTCGCTGTTCAAACTATATCGAGAGGATCAGCCACGGTACCAAGGGTCCAAGGGTGGGCAACCACAGGAACGCTGACCTTGAGTCTCCTGACCTTTTAACCAGGATATAGTCGAAACATGTCTGGCCAGGTACTATATGATAAACCCAAACATCCCACCAGGAGCTACTCAGCCCAATGTGTCCTAGCCTACTATGTCACAGTTAATGTATGCTTTCTCAGTTCCAGCTGTCATATGATAGTTCCCAAGTGGTATATAGTATTAGGACCGCGCAAGCTTCATACACTCACTGAGCTATCAATCACAATCGGACTATGAAGAATATTGTCCTCGGAAAAAATCCACTTAAAATGTCCCACAAAGAGAGTTCTGCTCGGCGAGACCCTGGAAATGTACAGGCCTGGCTGATTGGCGGCGGCATCGCGTCGCTAGCAGCCGCCGTTCACTTGATCAAAGATGCCAAGGTTCCGGGGCAAAATATCCATCTACTTGACGAGCATCAACACGCTGGTGGGGGAATGCAGAGTTCCGGTGATGCAGAAAATGGCTATGTGCTACGTACTGCCTGTCTTCCATACTTCCATGATATCTGTGTCCAGGATCTTCTATCTCATGTTCCCAGTCCCGGGGACCCTAATCAATCCATCATGGATGCAGTGCGAGCGTCTGAGAGCGGGGAAGGGGAGAAGCCTACTGCGTCATCTCGGCTTGTAGAACAGCGTTCGACGGGCCTCGAGAAAGTCGATGACCGACAGTTTCATTTGGGTATTAAACACCGATGGGATCTCATCAAGCTCATGGTTGAAGGCGAGAAAGCGGTTGCAAACAAGACTATCAAAGACCTTTTTGATGAGTCGTTCTTTGACTCGAATTTCTGGACGCTGTGGTCTACAACGTGAGCAGGCCCTACCTCCTCGTTTTGCCCACTGGGTTTGATTAACTCGTCATAGCTTTGCCATGCGACCTGAGCACGGGGCGGTGGAGTTCCAGAGACACGTGCGCAAATACCTTGAAAAGATCAAAGACCTCAATAATGTCAGTGCGTTGGACCGCACTCAGTACACTCTCCATGACTCCGTCATTCTCCCTATAATCGCATATCTGGAGAAGGAGGGTGTCGACTTCCGGTTCAACGCTAAAGTAACTGATCTCGTCATGTACCCGGAGGGCGACCCTACGACAATCTCTGAAATCAAACTTGTCCACGATGATAACAGCCCCTCGCTCGTGACTATTGACCCCATGGACATTGTTATCGTTACCCTTGGCTCAGTCAGTTCGGGATCTGCGGTTGGATCCAACAATGCGCCACCCAAATGGGAGGCATGGGATGCTCTAGAGGATACAATCATGGAAGACTGGTCCTTATGGAACAAGGTCTCTGGAATGGCTACCAGAAAATTCGGGAATCCCGTACCCTTCCGTTCTCATGTCAAAGAGTCCAAGGTCGAAACATTCACTATTACCTTGAAGGATTCTACATTCCTTGAAGACTACCAACGGGTGACGCACAACAAACCCGGCTCAGCGGCCTTGGTATCTTTTGTTAAAAGCAACTGGAACCTGAGTCTCAGCGTCCCATCTCAGCCCCTCTTCACCAACCAGCCGGCCAACGTTCACGTTGTCTGGGGATACGGCAATGACCCCGAGAAGCCCGGCAATTTCGTGCAGAAACCGATGCAGGATTGCAGCGGGAAGGAGATACTATTAGAAGTGCTTGGCCACCTGGGTATCGATCAGGAAAGAATCCTCCCCAACGCGAACACTATCCCCTACATCTTCCCATTGGCTACGGCATCATTGCTGAAACGGTCTCACTTTGATCGTCCTGAGGTAATTCCCCATAATGCGACCAATATGGCGTTCGTGGGTCAGTTTGTGGAGATCCCGCACGATACGACTTTCAGTATGGAATATAGTGTGCGGAGCGCTCAGATGGCGGTATATAATTTGATGGGACTGTCGAAGCGTCCTCCGCCAGTTAAGACGAATGTGTTGCTGGAGGTGTTTGGATTGTTGGCTTGAGAATCTGTCTTTCTAGGGCACTTTCCGTCTGCTGCTTCTATTTCTTCTGATGCCATATGGCGGGATGTATTTTCTTTGTGTACGACCAGTTTCACGTACGCCTTTCTTGTTGTCATCACCTTGTCTTCTCTTTTTGCTCTTCTTCTTGATGCAAGTGTGTTCTATGTAATTGCCAAGAATGGAACATATTTAAGTTGTATGAGGGCAGATTCCGACGGGCCGATTAGAAACCACAGCTGTCAGATGACCTCTTAAGAAATAAAG
Organism: Aspergillus sp. ATCC 12892; assembly: GCA_002894705.1. NCBI lineage: Eukaryota > Fungi > Ascomycota > Eurotiomycetes > Eurotiales > Aspergillaceae > Aspergillus > Aspergillus sp. ATCC 12892. The sequence goes on along the minus strand of NVQI01000077.1, from coordinate 653,993 downwards.
TAGGACTCCACACCCATAAGCACGAATAATATATAGCAACCCCAGTGCTACCGTGGATATTCCATCTCTACCATGCCTTACTTTATATTAGTACATGATTGACCAAGCTGTCTATACCATACCTCTCACTGAGAATACTCTACATCAGCCCATCCCCAATCAACCACCACAATCCACCCATCATCTCTAAAACATCTCACACAATTCCAATTCCCCTTCTTTAAATCCCCCTAAAAAAAAATCACCATGCTATCCACATTCTGGCCACACACAGAATACGCCGAAGACCAACCCTTCCCCAAACTCGTCCTCACCGGCCACGTCCTCGACCGCAGCTTTCAAGCCGGCGCATTCCTAGGAAGTACTACCGGCCTCATTCGAATAGGGCTTCTAGCCTATCAACCAACCTCCAACAACAAATTCTACACTAGATTTATCATCCCCCCAGGATCAACCCCAGCTACTCTCCTTATGCGATCGACAGGCACAGGCGCCGTCCTCGGTCTCGGGGCGATGGCTGCTATGCTACCGTATTACCTGGTTAAATGGGAACCGATTGAATGGCAAGATCGCAGTTGGAGATTGCTGGAGAATCCGGGGCAGGTGGAGGTGGATACTTGGGGGTTTGTGGGTGCGGTGCTGGGGGTGACAGGGTTGGTGGTTATGGCGAGACGGAATGGGAGGATGTTTCAGTTGACGGGGCATGAGGAGGTTTCGTCGTTAGTTTTGCTGAGGGCTCTTGGGTGGAGGAATGCGTTTGCGAGTGCTGGGATGGGGAGTTTGTCTGGGGTTTTGGGGTATTTGGGGTGGAGGTATGGTGTGATGGGTGGGAAGCGGTGATTTTTCTTTTGGGGGTGAATTTTATGTGTTCTTGTGTATTGGGAGTCTGGGTTTGGTTGTGATGTGTAAATGTATTTCGACTGTGTATTCAGTCTATCATAGGATATTGAGATACCTCTAGTGCCAAAGGGCTTCCATCGATATAGTAGTGACGTCAGCGTTCTTTCGAGACGGGAAGTAGGCTAGCCCAGTGGGGCTAGCGCCATAGCTTTTCCCAGGCCAATGGGAGTTTTCCATCTTTGCTTCCACTACTACATAATTCAACTTGGCAACCGTCTGTGTCCCGTGTGTTCACCAACTCGGTCATCACTGCATCGATTTCAAGAGGCCCCCCGTCTACACTTTCACGGTCCTGCATTTGCTAATATCAACTCAAGAATCGGCCCCACAATAGCCTCGTCATACCCCAGCGCGGTCAAGCGTCCAATCGTCACATTGAGAGGCCGGTCCTGAAATCCCTGCACAACATCCCACAGCTTGTTCTTCATCTGGAACTCAATCTGGTAGTCCATGATTATTGCCTCAATACGAGGAATGTGATCTATCACACTCAGCTGGGGGTTTGGCCCCAGTTCAATAGTGATAGAGTATCGTTCATTCGACTCGACCGGACACTTGACATTAAGATTTTGTCCTTTCGGATAGCTATCGACGTCCACAATAGCATCCTCTGTTCGGTCAATTCCATTTACCAATACCCTGAGATTGTTTGGTACAGAAGTAATGCCCAGGAAGTAGAACGTCCACACTCTGCCGATGACCTCCGCTGTAAGTGTTCCTTTTGACTGCTTATACTGGATGGTGGAGGCCCGCTGCTTTCCATCCCTGGCATTATCATCCTCCTGTTGTCTATCATTTCGGCTATCTTCGAGAACGTCAGTATACCCATCTTTACCAACCACGACGAAAACGTCGAAGGCATCCGGGTTAAGGCAGCCGTTCTTGGGGGAAGCGTCTAAAGGTATAATCGATCCCTCCCGAGCCAGGACCGGGTACCCATACAAGGGCCGATATAAGGTCAGCTCACGATCCCCGTCATAGACTGTGCCAGTAAAGATATCAACGAGTCGTCCAATGGGAGGGATCCAGGCCTTCACCGATGCCAGGCCAGTACGTTTGTCCCGTGGCTGCACGATTGGAGCGACTACCAGCTCAGATGCGAAGATGAATTGGTTCGGAACGGAGTAGGCCTCTTCGCGTCCTGGATATTCCCAGTACATTGGCTGTACAAGCGGCTCGTCCTCTTTTGCGCAGATTATATTCCGTGTGTAGAGGAATGGCACCAATCTATGTCGGAATGTCAAAAATCGTGTCATAGCTGACCGACACTCATCGCGATACAACCATGGCTCCTTAGACGCCCACCGCGACGATGATGAATGCAGTCGCATGATAGGGGAAAAGACTCCCAGCTGCACCCAGCGAGTGACAAGCTCGTCATCACGGCCACCATGAATATGGCCGCCAATATCGTGGCTCCACCACCCGTACCCAATATTCGATGCAGTCGCTGTAAATTCCGGTTGGAACTCGAGTGATGCCCAGGTCACCACTGTGTCACCGGAGAAACCAAGGGGGTATCGATGACTTCCGGGGCCAGCATATCGGGAGAGGATGAGCGGGATTTTGCCATCCCGTCCATGATCGAGATAAGCGAAATGATTCAGCATCCACAAGGGGTCAATTCCAGGGATTTTTGAGTAAGGCCCCTGCTGCCAATCAATCCACCAAAAATCACATCCTACGGCTTCAAGGTTTCGGTGAAGAATATTAAGGTAAGCATCCATGAACATAGGGTTGGTTGAATCAAATAGTATCGGAGTTTTATGGCTCGTATCGCGACCCAGGAACTTTGCTATTTCTTCGTAAGAATCTTCGTGAGAGTGAATCCCATCGTGGGGATGGTCATTCAACGTTATCTTCAGGTTGCGCTCGTGAAGTTCACGGGCGAACAATGCAGGGTCGGGAAACAGCTTCTTATTCCACGTATACCCTGTCCAGCCAGCATGTGGCACTTGCTCTTCTGACACTAAATGCCAATCCATGTCGAGAACCGCGACAGACAATGGAATATCCATCTTGTGGAATTTGTCCATGAGCTCGAGATACTCCTCCTGTCGATATGGATGGTACCGACTCCACCAGTTGCCCAAAGCGTATCGAGGTACCACTGGCTGTTTGCCAGATACAGCATAAAATGCTTTTATCGCTGCCTTATAATCGCGACCGTAGGCGAAGAGGTATCCATCTACTCGGTCTCCGGCTGGCCGGCTCGCGACAAAACCCTGTCCATCAAAGAGCATAGACTCAGAATCATCAATCACTGCAAAGCCAGCTTTCGACAGGACTCCATCTCCCATATCACATCGGCCCTCGCATAGGTCCAATGTTCTCGCCGTTCCTCCTAAGTTGAGAGTAGACGGGGTCCCAAATCGCCATTCGGTTCCATACTTGGTCGTTTTCGCGCTCACATGAGCGACCATCCCGTTGGGACTGAATCTCTTCTTGTCATAACTCAGGTGAAAGTGCTCTGTGATGATCTCTAACTCGTCATTATCAATTATTCTGAACTCGGGCACTGGAAGGTCACGGTTGATGGCAAAAGTGGAAGCTCGATCTTCAAACCGGCCATCTTCGGCCCATTCAAAACGCAGCAGACGATCGGTAAGGACGGTAAAGCGATATTTTGGGCCAGAGACAATCGATCCCGGATTAGCTTTGGGCTTTGTGGGGAAGATGTATTTTTCCATTTCGAACTACTTCAGGTGTCTATGAGAAATCCTTGTTCTCTTGATGTGGGAGTTTCAGATGCTCCATGACATTAACTCGGTTTATATACCGCATACCACGTGAGACTCCCCGCATTTCGTCCAAGGTGTTTGACGTGTCACTCCGGATTGACCCTCCAACGACATCCTCCCATGATAATGATCATCACAGTTCCGTTTTAGTTCCTTTGACAACGTTTGAAACTACGTACAGGACATAGACACACGATGGTGCTAAGTTGTCTGTCTTACAAGTGTTGTTGGGTCATTTATCGTCATCATAGAATGGTAAATGTAGCACTAGTGATGGCAGTAACCTAAGGGATAGCAATTTCAACCTTGATCTATTCGCAGTAATCCGTTCAAATGCCATATCCCATAGCCATATTGAATACCTTGATATCTAAAGCTACGTGTATTCGTAGATATATTGCTAGACCTTCAAGGTGGGTATATAGGGAGGAAGGAATTTGCTCGTCACAAGCATACCCTAGGATGTATCATTAGATGTCTCCGGTCATCCAACTAGGCAATTTCCAGAAGTCGACACTCTCCTGTAATTACTGCCGCCTATTCCCGGAGATACGGAAATTCGAAGCAAACAAAGGTATGTACCGACAGCAAAACAAAGGAAAGACCTTAACGGATATTGTCCAAAGGTATGTTCCGTGATGGATAGTAGTACATATCGGCTCATCACAATGCGAGTGTTCATATCTAGAACAGTTTCCGATCCTATGCGGAGGTAGAACGCACCGATGCCCTTGAATTATGATATCCTAAGGGGTGTACCACTTCACAGAGCCAGTGTATCGCCTGGTACAACGATATAAAGTGTAGAACGGTAGCCATCTGTAGTGTTAAGTTTCCACCCTTTTCAAACCATTCACACCAACCCCAAACTATGTCTTCTTCGCCAATATCTTATGAGTCTTTGTATCTGACATAGAAGACGGCGGGTATAGTACGTTTCAGATTCCCTGATCGTTTCAGTGTTGTTGTCGTTGTTTCTTTCTTTACTCGCCTCCTCTCTGACAAAGAGTGGACTGAATGGCTCTCGAAATGAACACCACAAGCAAGTCCCCATCAACATCACCGTCCTCGATGAGAGTAAACACTCCATCCTCCGACGAAAGCACTTCCCCTCCATGGCACGCCTGGGAATTGGTGGCGCCGACGAGCGCCGACGAACCTTGGGGACAAGATCAGCCAGATGCTGGAACATCATTTCCACCCCTTGTGAATAATAGTATGTCAGATGCACCTGAACCTGAAGGTGCTATGCTCAATTTTGCTGGCACTTCAGAGATTGCGCAGATATACAAAGAGTATAACAGCCAGGGCTATGGACAACTGGTTCAGTTCGTCCTACTAGGTATGTTTGACGTTTTTATTTATATCTGTATTTTTATTCAATTTTTATCTTCCTCTTCCTCGCCGTCCCAATGCGTCGAATCTGTGATATAGCAACGTACTACCCTAAAGCGGAATAAAAGCTAACTGCGGAGCAGGGTCAACTCTCCCCGGACTTTATATCCCTAGCCCTCCGGCACCCTGGAAGCTTTATTCATACCAGTGGGGGCGACCTCCCGTCAATATAGACGACATAATGGCTACATATACCTTAACTCTAACTGGCGGTATAGTGGAGGCATTACCTTCTGGGCAGTACGTTTTCCAGATGTATGGACTTGAGGGACTAAACCTTCTAGACAAGCTTATCGCAGCCCTACAAAGTTCCGAGTTTCCTTACGGTAAGAATTCCCTGATAGCTTGTGAAAACAATAACACATGTACATTCTAACAGTCATGCCCAGAGCTTGGAGTTATCCGAATCGTCGCAATAGAGGACTCAATTGAAGTGTTGTACCAAGAAGAGATCCCTTGGGTTCATTCCATGATGATGTGGTTTTGCTCTACCTTTCGCGAGCCAATTCCGAGGAGTATCTCCCTCTCATACGGTACACCAACCAACACCGGTGTTTTTAAACTAAATCCTTTAGAGCCGTTAAACCTCACGTCTGGCATTTATTAATGCTGTTCTACATTATTTGGTTCCTCGGTCATTGCTGCGAGTCCGGGCGCTGACACTACGGGAGATATTCTTTTGGGTATGGATATTAGTGTCGTCGAGAAGTTTATCAGAAATGAATGAATACATCCTGGTCTCGCCCTCAGGTCTAGCTGTTGCTGGAAGGCTTGTGTTTTTTCTTGAGGGGAAGCCTTGCGAGGGGCATGTCATTGAGTGTCAGATATCTGTGCCAGAATGTGTACAGGTTACAAGGGTACTCTTGAAGTTCTGTCCGTTTTGTTTGAATGGGTGAGTGTGGTAGGGAGTATGCGACTATATGTGATATACCAAATTGTGCAAATCATGATAGGGTGGTTGAGAAGAGGGTCATGACAATCGTGTATTTCCGGGACTGAAAGCGAGGGGGGGCAGAATTAAATAAGAATTTAAGAAAGCCAAGCAATGAACTTCGTCTTGATTAAAAATGAAAGAAAAACAAAAAAGGAAACCAATCAAGTTCTAAGCGCCATTGGCGCTGCTGGGAATCGAACCCAGGTCTGCTCGGGATTAAACCACAACGAGCTGTACTGACCACTATACTACAGCACCTTGATTTGGTGATTGCCGGGTCCATTTTTGAGACCAAGAGCGCATATTACATTAGGGCGTCCTCGGGAAGTTTCCGACTTTCGTCTTCACCAAGAAGGTGCTGTGGAAGATATATTGACGTTATTAACTGAGCAAAATTTTTCGAATCGTAGCACATGTTGTAGAATAGAGTAGTGACTGTGAACGCATCTCAGCTAATGCGCAATTTGCACAGTTTGGGCAATCATTGATAGATCATAATCGCTCGTTATGCTTTGAAGGTACTAGATATATATTCTGCATCCCGTCTTTGCTTTCTCTATCAAGTAACCCACGCGGTTGGAATACATCAATATATACATCGGATTTTCTCCTACTCCGATAAACATTCTTTAGAAAGCCCTTTATTTAGTCAAAGTTCCCACGGGTTTTACACCCTCCCCACAAGAGATCCTAGAACTATATACACCGACATAGGTCGGTATTATAGCTCCGATGGCCTTGCTGCCAGACTCCTAGTATAACCGAAGAGGAGACAATATTTCGCTAGCAGACTTTGAGAAAGATGATTTACCCATCTTCGATCGAGGTAAAGCCGCATCTAAGACCAAAGAATGATAAAACAAGAACTGGTGAATGGATGGAAATTTGAGCTGTTAGACAATTACCGTGGCTGGTAATGATACAGCTGATGTATTGTAATAGCATACGGAATAAAACTTAGCAACGTCTTGGCAATACGATACCCTGACACCAACACGCTAGCCCTACATAGTTTAACTCAATCTTATCTAGTGGTATACTTGATCATAACAACGCGTACTGGAAATATGATATGCCACGAAGAGGAGGAAGCAAGGACCAAGCTCCACCATCGCTGCAACCTCCTGTCATGCTGCGAGAATGAAGCATGCGGACCACTATTTGCAGAAGGATCATATGGAAGTGCTTTTGTTTTTACCCATTGCATACTAAGAATAGTCTGTCGGCACTGCCGATTCGGTTCGGCAGGCTCCCGACGGCTCCACAGTTGGGGATTATTCATTAGTCCTAAGTGAGCTGGGCGTGCATCACTAAGAAATATCTTTTCAAGATAATGCCACCAGCACGTTGGTGCATGGACTTTGGCGGCGCCCAGTAGCAAGTTGTGAGGTTTTTGTGATCCTCAGGGAATAACACCTGCAAGGTAATTAGGGCAGTGACTGGGCACGAGAACCGGTAGCGCGTAGCGTGGGCGACAGAAATGTAGTATTCGCTGGAATATATTGACTTTGAAGAATAGCTTGTGCGTCGGATTGATAAAATGGAGCAATTGAATTCGTTGCGAAGCTCAGACAGCGGCCATGTAGGAATTCTTGTATACATCCCAAGGCGCTCACAGGGGTACTGGACACGGTGACATCTTTTCTTGCGCGACGAGGTTCAGATAAAGAAAGCCCCAGGCTATTGAAGGATACTCGGTCCGTATAGAGAAAGGAGTATAGGCAGAAATTCGAGTATGGAATATTGCCGGCCAATAAAACAGACGAGCGCACGTTGAGAGGTTGAACTAATTATCACATCAAAATAATATATACACCGAATAAAATCACCTAGACCGACGCGAAGTTCTAACTATAATCGAACCCAGTGTCCCAACAAATACTAGTATTATGATCCACCGATTGTCCCAGACAAACTCCTGTAGACGATTCTGGACAAAGAATGTTCGATGTATCCTATGGCGGCGAATAGCAATCAGCTGCGAGAAAGTCGACCAGAAGGAACCGATAAATGACTCCGTCCGGACCATAACAGCCGCTTCGACGATAGGCCAGTATGTGGCCGAACGCCATTGTGTCTCGTTAGAAGGATGAGCGTCTTGGATAGCGGTTGTACATGCCGCTGTCATATCCATGAAATGTGCTCTGGAGCCAAGGCGGTGGACAAGATCAACTATCGCTGGATGTTCCTTGTCGTCGGTCGCGATGATGACGGGCTGGGTATCGCTTTTTTGGACGCGTAGAACGTTGTTGTACAAATATGATCCCGTCCAATCACATTTGGAAAAGATATGCCTAAGGACAGGGACTTGGCCGTGGTAGCAGGCGTCGTTTTGACCGAAAGATAGATCGGACGGCCACATCCGCAAATGCATCGCTATAGCGTGTGGAACGAGGTCAGGTAGGACACTGTCGACGCACTGCTGTAGTGGGCGGGTAAGCTGAAAGCGATGGGCTGCAGAGCGCCATCGATTCGTTGTCCAGGGAAGGACAAAGCCTTCGAGAACGAACCGGACGGCGCTCCATTGCCAGTAGGATTCAGTATGCGCTTTGGCTTCGATGATTTGGCTTGGCCCTTCCACGATATTGGTATAGTAGTCCACACGTTTAGTGATAGCGGCTTTGGCGACAGGGTCTGACCACCGTTGGAGGTCTGTCTCATAGCCCAATGACTGCAGACCATGCTCGTCAAAAACGTCAGTGACGGGAATCACCGTTGCCTCTTGTACTCCGCGTATGGCCGGACAGGTGATGCCTGGAGAAAGAAGCTTGCGGGAGGGAAGGGGGTTATGGACGGCCGAGGCGAGGTGTAGTATGAACTGGTTGTTGAAGTATGCGAAGTCTGGTGTTTCCCACTGTGTCAATGGAATGCAGGTTAGATCAAAAACCTTGCTGAATTTTCAGGAGCATATGGCTCACATACTGTGAAGTACTTGAGGTTGTGAACCTTACTTGCAGGATGTGCAGATAGAAGCGAGCGTAAACAAAAAATCTGAAGCACAAAAAAGGCGGCGGCAAGGACTAGAGAGATCTTTCTTCTTCTGTTTACCAGATACATCATGAATAGCCTTCAAATGATAGAAGATAGTAACTTGTGGACATCACGATATCAGATCACATCAAGCTTGCGAAACCTGACTTCTGCATCACCCCTATGTCTGATGCGACTTCATCACAGCCTACCTGGAGCACCATACAGCTGTGTGGGAAGCCCTTGTGCAATCATACTTCGCTACATGACCCATCAGAGCCCGACTGGCTTATCACTACTTGCTGGGTTCTTACGCTAGTCGTAGAGGCAGTGTTACGCTGTCCCTTATGTTCCACATAAATGGCTATTGCAGATACCAGGACCCGGCATAGTACGATTAGGCAATAACTTCTGGAATTTACTCCCACTATAATAACTCACAGCTACGGAGATCATAAAACATATTCTTTAGCATCACTGTAACGATGATGGGAGAAAACACCCATGAAGCATCAGTGTACGTCCAGTGGCCTGTAGAAACAGATGTCGCCAAGCGTCCGTTTTGACTTGCCGGGCAAATCCTTCAATACTTCAATGTAACCTACCAGCATGCGCCTTCTCGTATTTTATTCGCGCAGTGCTCTGTTTGTGGGTTCCCCCTCTTTCCTACGGTTCCGGACTTTATAGAACTGAGACATATCCACATAGAACCTCTGTCACGACTGACATTCATGACCTTCCCTATCAAACGAAGGTCAGCATTTAGAAAAGTGCGAGCAGTATGCTACACACACGGGCTTTGACCAAGACTAAAGGTTGCCCATTGCATGGAAGTATGCTGTGTAGCATAAAAATCCTGCGTGCCCATGTTGATATCTCCTTTACTACACGATATCTCATGCTTAGAGGGCCATCCCCTATCGTGGCTATGTCTACTACCAACCCAGGTATGGTGGTTTTCCTTCATTTTGCCCATGTAGAGAGAGGTTTCAGTTTCGATGGACCCTTGCCCCGATGGACTACCAGGTGGATAGCGTGTTCCACTCGAACCCTGGACTTCCGTGTTGCAGCACGTCGCTTCCCCTGCTTTTCTATAAAGATCTCGAATAAAAAGGTTCTGCAAAGAGCTATTGCGTACGTAGGATGTAGAGGAAATGAGAACCGTACCCTTCAGGCCTGGAACAAAAAAGTGTACTTCATGCAGGAGTATTGCCTTACATGTACGTAACATGACCTTTCTCGCGTGTCATGCACAGCACAACGTAGGAGTTTATGACTGGTGGAGACTAGCTGGATCCCACTGTCCTAGTAGAAACCTGCGAATCCCGTCTATCAGGAAATAGGAGCAACCTTTTTGGTCACGGAACAATACGTCTGTTAGGTGTTTCTTTTTCATCGTTTCAGAATTCCCCTATTCTTCCAACTCTCTACTATTTTATATCCCATAAACGTTATACCGGGTAGTGTTCACTTTCGAACCTATTCACCCTACCCACAAGATGATAAATTTTCGGCTTTTTGCGCTATTTCTTTCGTCGTGGTTGGTGCTGCTTTGCACACCGACCGCAGCCATCTCACTAGATGTCAATGATAGCGGTGAGTGACCTTGCACTTAGTATATCCCTATCGCACAATTATCTCGCTGATGCAGAAGAGATAGAATCCTTGAAAGATGCAGCGAGTACCGCAGCCCGCGGAATGCTGAAATATTATCATGGCAACGAACCAGGTCAAACTCCGGGAACTCTGGACGGAACGTGGTGGGAAGCGGGCGCAATGTTCATGACACTGGTACAATACTGGCGAGTTAGCGGTGATTCATCCCACAATGACCTTACAACACAAGGACTTCAGTGGCAGGCTGGCGATAACCATGACTATCTCCCTGCCAATAGCTCTGCTTACCTGGTTCGTGGCTCTTCCGTCCCCCAATCCCCTGGATAAACTTATTGAACGCTAACGCTCTAATGTCTATATAACAGGGAAACGATGACCAGATGTTCTGGGGTCTCGCTGCTATGACCTGTGCGGAGACTAAATATCCTGATGTCTCTGATGGACCATCATGGCTGTCCCTTGTACAAGGTGTCTTCAACAACCAAATCCCGCGCTGGGAAATGCAGACTTGCCATGGTGGTCTGCGATGGCAGATACACTCATGGCTACCCGGGTATGATCTCAAGAACACAATTTCAAATGGTGGGTTGTTTCAGATAGCTGCCCGCTTGGCTCGGTACACAGGGGACCAAAAGTATGCAGACTGGGCAACAAAGATCTGGGACTGGATTGCTGGTAGCCCACTACTGGACACAAAGACATGGAATGTGGCCGATACAACATCTGTGACTGATGACTGTAAGACGAACGGGAACGAGCAGTGGACATACAACTACGGAACGTTGCTCAGTGGGGCGGCGTTTATGTACAACCTGGTAAGTGGTTCCTGGTTCAAGATAAGATGAGATGGGAGCCACGCTAACACAAGGTCGCAGACAAACGGAGACCAGAAATGGCTCGACGCCGTCGACGGACTACTCAACGCCTCCCTCCGACTTTTCTTCCCCCCGATGTACAACAACGGTACAGTCTTGTCCGAGGTATCCTGTGAGACAATCGAGACCTGCGACAGGAACCAGATGTGTTTCAAAGGGTTCCTGTCCATCTGGATGGCCTACACAGCCACGCTAGTTCCCTCCACCGCGGAGCGGATTATCCCCCGGCTTAAAGGGTCGGCAGAAGCCGCAGCGAGGCAGTGTTCCGGAGGCGAGGATGGGACCGCATGTGGGGTCCGATGGTACGAGGATACGTGGGATGGGAAGAACGGTCTGGAGACCCAGATGAGCTCTCTGAGCATTTTTACGGCAAATCTTATGCTTCAGTCGGATGAGCAACCTGTCACTTCTACAACTGGAGGAGAGAGCAAGAGTGACCCTGATGCAGGGACTGGAGGAAAGTCAAGGAAGCCTGATGAGCCACGCAAGATCACAACCGGGGATCGGGCGGGCGCTGGGATTATGACTTTAGTGGTGGGGGTTGCATGGACTGCTATCATGGTGTGGTTGGTTTGGGAGTAGTGACCTTTCTTACTGCGATTATGTACACATACACTTGTTCTTGATTACACAATTTACTAGGCTGGGACTTACACAGACCATAGAAAAACAAATGCCCACAGAAAGCATGTAATCAAGAAACCACGGAGACACTACTGATCACAAAGGACCTTGAGGCACGATGTTCCATAGTCGCCTTGCGGGGCTGATAATCAGGTTAACAGCCACGGCCCCTGCATGCTCCTCGAATGGAGGGGCAGCTCCGGCCCCTCGTGGTCGACCGTCTCCTCCAAGATAATACAAAATAACCTAATAGCATAATAAGTCAGCGGAAATCTTTACCCCTGTCCAGAGCGACCGTTACTGACTGCAAGGATCAATTAGGGGGTGAAACGTCTGCCAAGCGTTCATAATCGTGTGTCCATGAACAGGTGTGATGGAGAGTATCGTAAGATGATTGACTCGAAAGTGTGGCCAGTGCGCTCACAGGGGAAGAAAGAAAAAGATCTGCTAACGGACGTCCGCGCAGATTCCGCCTTATGAGCAGAATATGTCTGCCTGGCGAGGCTTATTTTCTTGAAGCCAAGAAATTATGTGGATCCTCCACCTTCGGAGACGAGTATAGCCCGTGCTTGGCAGGGCACCAAAACCCCACAGAAGGGCAGTGCTGTGAATGAACAACCATCAAATACGGTGTGTTTCACAGAGTGTTCATGTTTTAGATACAGAAAACGGTCGAGACCATGAAGGCTTAGCATCGTGCCTTATTCCTATTATGGAAGCTGGTGATATGGCCAGGACTGCGACAGATAGTTGTGATGTTACGATCAACTATAGTGAGGGTGAAAGTATCATAAAGGTCAAAAGCTTTTTTGCAATTGAACTGCTTTATGTTTCATATGTACTGTTAGTTGGGTTGATTCATGTTACCTCGGGCCGTATATTTATTAATGCCTGGTAGGTCAAGACACTAGATTTTGGATCGTGTTGCGGTTATCTGGACCAAATTGACACGAAACCACCGAATTCCAATAGATAGCTACAACAGAGCTTACCACAGTCACATAATACTAACTCAGTATCCTATTTGGCTCAAGCATTGCCAGTGAAGAAGACCTGTTCACAGTCCAGGGAGATCTGTACTGTCATGGTTAGGAGAAACCGTCGGAATCTTGGAATCCTGTTCATTGCGAAGGATAACAATTGGCTTACTAGCACTTACTTGCAATTCTAAAACTGTGGAGTATACTAGTGGTGTATTCTAGAACGAGGAAACACTTCTAGTCAGAACTTGAAGAATAAAAAGTAGGTTTCCGTGTTGACACAGCCCCATTTATTCTTGAGATAACGGCTCCGTGTTAAATGAACTAGAACTCATATGAAATTAGTCATCCGAATTGAGCAAGTTCCACTCCGTTACTACAATAGGATGCCATTTACCGGCTGGCGAGAAGTTGGGCCTGATGGCTTTAGAATAATGGATCTACTTGTGCCATGGCAGAGGCGTTTACAATCCGGATAGCTGCTGAGGTCATATACATACACATTTTATGACAGGGTACAGCGCCTCATACCGTTATATAGAAAGGAGAAAGAAAACTGGTGTGTTTCACTGTATAGTGACTGAGTATACGGAGTAATTGACTCTTATCATGCATGCCCTAGCCCCTGCGGAAAATCGAACACCATATCCGGATCTGCAAAGGCCTTGAGCGACTTCAAACGTTCTAAATTCACGCCATAGTACGCCTGTCCGAAATCATCCAAGTAGGGATCAATATAATTCTGGTAGGCGTGCCACTGGCCACTCGGCTTAGCTTGTTTAATAGTGTCTGCAATGTTGGTAATTATCTCAAGTCCTTGATCACGGCCATCTGTGTTGTTGAAACCAGGAAACTTATAGGAGAAGATTTGGACAAGAAATAAACCATCCCGATGGATGAACGATGTATCGCCGGACGTCGGTCGAATGTTCGTTCTTGAGCCTGGTCCATTCAGATCGAAAGAGACATGATTATCTGTATCTTTGACCAGCTTTGCGTTCTGAATAGCGTCGATGATGTTTTCCACACGATGGGATGTATAGTTAGGGGCGCCATCGTCCACCAGGGACTGAGCATAATATGGCTGCGGAGTACTGGGCTCATCCAACGAGCCCATGAGGTCTGTGAGAGCGTCTATCCAGTCATCAAATTCTTTTATGTAGGATGTAGAGTTGACTGGCTTTACTCCGCGGTCTGCCAGGCTACCCAATAATCTATCGAGTACTTGTAGAAATATGGTGCGTTCTCCAAGATACTGTCCAGTAAAAGAGCAAACGTTTGTGGCATCGGCACCAGATATAATGACCTCTCCCCCAAGCTCGACCGGAAGACCATCGGGATCATCGGCAGAGATAGAGCCTAGCTCCTGGACTGCCAATAGCACTTGCGCGCAGTCAGACTTGGACGAGAAACTGATTCCATAGTTCACAACTGCAGCAGGGGCTGCCTCCGTAACATAAGTAAACGATGTTACAATGCCGAAATTGTTAGCTCCAGCTCCTCTTAATGCCCACCACAACTCCGCATCCATCCCCGCTGAGCTAGAGCTCAGCAGCTTGATATTCCCTTCAACATCAACAAATTCCAGTGACACGACTAAGTGCAAAGTTACCATGCTGTCTTGTGTGTGTATATGGTTCTTCAACATATCCTGACACACTTACTATGGTCAACAAGCCACCCCCATTTACGCGATGTGAACCCCCAACCGCCACCTAACGAATGCCCTGCAATTCCAACACCAGGGCAGGTACCATGTGGAAGGGCATATCCTTTCCGACCCATTGCAACCGCCAATGGACCCAAAGTTTGACCGAATTGCACTGTAACTTCCTTCTTGTCGTCGTCAAAACTGATCTTTTTCATCTGACTAGAATCCACAACTACTTCACCGGAGACGCCGTACGCAGCATAGCTGTGGCCGCCTCCCCGAGTACTGAGCTTGACTTCCCCTTTCTCAGCAGCCACACAGCGTACGCTAGCAGCTACCTCCTCCGATGACGTGGGTATCACGATAACCTTTGGATGGGGCTGATAGTTCGCATTCTGTGGGCGTGATAATGCATCATAGTTTAAGTCGCTGGGATACACCATGGTCGTCCCAGAATTGTTTAAGCACTGTTGCAGCGAGACCGGGAGAGTCAGATTATCTCTGAATGCAATCGCACGGGCAGTCGAGAAGCTGAGTGCGCATGTCAGCGCTAAAGATAGTTGTTTCTTTGACATCCTTCATAAGCCTTAGTGGTTCAAGCGCTAAAATGCTCTGTACAATACAGCTAAAAGCTTATGGTGTCTTCGATATAAATTGCTCCGTTGGCCACGCTGTACACCACAATCGCAGCTTTTGCGGCACGTTATTAATTGTACCTTGCGCCAAAAGGGACTAAAAAGTTCGATCAATCTCTTCCAATCTCAAGATCCGCAGATTAGGCCGTGACAGTCGTGGTTGCCAATGGTTCAGGGGCTATATGCAAGGGGCGCATACCAATGTGACGCCTTAAGAATGCAATGTGATCAATCATCAATCACCA
Source organism: Aspergillus sp. ATCC 12892 (assembly GCA_002894705.1). Classification (NCBI taxonomy): domain Eukaryota; kingdom Fungi; phylum Ascomycota; class Eurotiomycetes; order Eurotiales; family Aspergillaceae; genus Aspergillus; species Aspergillus sp. ATCC 12892. The sequence continues at coordinate 638,426 of NVQI01000077.1, read as the reverse complement.
CGAGCCGGTGTCCACATACAGAGAATGCAAACACGCAGGAATGATCAGTAGAAAGGTTTGGAAATTTCGCTTGTGAAAAGTGCATGATCAAGTGATATTAGATGTATATGGTGCACCAGCGTGACTTTGATCGACTAATCTCAACGACACCTCTTGAATGCCTTTGGTTATTCGTGCCCTCAGATGACCACTTATTAGTAACCGCTATCTTAAATTATGGTGTCATGCTGCTAGTTCTCCATATAAAATTCCACCTTTTGTGGAATGAAATTAGAAGCATAATGATTCTCACTGTATCATAGCTGACATATGGCTTAGACGAAATCAGTTCACATGATTACCTCAGCCCAATACAACTTAAAATGGGGGTGTGTGAGTTCGGAACAATCTTCCCGGACATATTAGAGGTACATAGCTGGTAGGCCAACCACAAAGGTCAAATTTGCCCCTGTATAGTAGAAACTCCGTTACATCACCTCTGGGGAAATCCGATGACAGGACGATCGCGCGTGACAGCACCGCAACCCTAACCCCACGCAGATCGGCTGGACCCAATGCCACCTCTCACCAAAGGGGTAGCATGAATCGCTCAAATAAATCGGGTTTGGTGGGCAAACCGGTCGCTCTACGGTATGAGACGATGAAAAGTAAGCTTCAGAATCTCACCTCCACATTGAAACTAAACCGGAACAGCAGTCTATTCAGACATGGAACCCAAATATTTCGGAGGTCTTTGACCCAAAAGCGTAGTAGGAGACCAATTGTAAACGATACTTCTTCTTTCTTCGCGATGCTGAAGAGCAATCTCATGCTCTATAACTGCCTCCGAAGGACAAGATTGGCGGACTCCCTGGAGGATCTCGCGGAGTGCCAGAAGATATGTATTGGTGCATAAGTTCATCAAATTGTTCTGGAACTGCTGCCTTTCAAACTCAATGAGGAGGAAGCCAAGCTGCTTCACTCGCTTGGAGAGATTAGGTACCCAGCTTGATACTGTAAATTCGACTGTTATCCTTCACATGGAAGTGAGTCCTGGATACCTACCTGTAACTAAGTCCTACCCGATCGAACAATGGATTCACTCCTGCCTCGAATTGCTTGGCCTTGTCACCCACAACCACCTGATGGGTCAGATCTGCCTCTTCCCATTGAATATACCCACCGGGCTCTGGGATAGTGGGATATTAGAGTGTATCTAGGTTGAAAAGTCAGATAAGTCGTAACTCACTCAACAGCTCCATGACATGATGGATAATGACTCCCGAATCACGGTTTCGGAAGTTACTCTTCCACATGCGAAGATGTACCACATCATACTGACCAACAAGAGAGGTTGGTGGATCGACAAAAGAATCCATGATACCGAATCTGAGGTTAGACGGGCACTGCTCCTTCAGAGGAAATTGCTCGTCGGAGATATCGAATCCATCTAGTTGAGTTGTCGGTGGGAGGTATTTTGCTGCTTCGAAGAGCCAGACTCTAGATCATATCAGAAGTGAGGCTTCATAAGGTACAAACATACCTACCCTGTTCCAGTTCCAAGCTCGGCAATATTCATGTTATCAGTGACGGGGATACGGGGGTGGAGTATGTAGCCTGTGTGAAGCCTCCAGAGTAAATGCTGGGCGTCCAAACTAGTTCAGGTTAGCCTCCAACAGAGCTATTTGATCTACAATTTAGAGAATAAGGCCCTGAACAGACCGGACTGAGTGGAATATGCTCCGACCTAATGGGTAGTTGTCTGTTTCAGCCATATTGCATATACATAAGTGTTTAACTATCCGAGAGATAACAGGCTAGGGTTATATAATAGTTGAAAGAACCCCATACTACGTCACCTATGCCTTGCATATGCAACTGTCATAATATAGAACAATATCAGCATCTCCTAGTAGCTAAGATCTAATTATATGCACTGAGAATATGCCAGATAGCACTCGCCAATAACATTTGACTTTCGGTCTCGGCGTATCAAAGGAAATCCGGTAAAGCGAATAACGTCATAAGTGTCAACCTACTTATATAACTTGGCACATCCCACTGAGAATTGTACGAAGTTGTGGTTCGGTACTGACATTTATGTCAGAAAGCAGGGATGTGAACCGGTTTTCGTGAATATGATCATATGCGATCATATGGGTTTCTCTCCAATAGAGAGACATCTATTCATCCTTGGGAATTAAAACTGCAAGATATGCATTGTCTCTCTTTGCTCATATTACTCGTTAGGAATAAATTACCCTACATCTGCACTGGTATTATGTACCAGGCGAGTAGCTAAATCTATCAGCCAAGTTTCCTTAGACCCGATGTAGGAATGAAGCCTATATATCGAAGTATCCGGAAATAAACAAATTCAATATTCAAGAATAAGAGCCCATAATTACAAGAGCGAGATAAAGTATCAGAAAGAGCGATCCCAATCAATTTCACCATGCTTTACCGGAATACCTGAAATAAGTCGTCGGTGGCTGAACCCAAACTTCAAATTGGACTGTAAACCATCTGATATACGCGTCCCCCGTTAGTTTCCAAAAGTAAGCATCGTGAGTGATATAAGGAATCCTTCTTTGCGTCGTGTGACGTAAGGTAAAACTCTCATAATCCAGAAGTGATACATGTTACAGGTGGAATTCTCGAAATCGAATCACCCAGACATTCCTGCCAGAGGCCATGCTTGTTACGATCCTACAGATACTATAGCCTGTAAATGGTATATAAACCATGCTCTCGCTCAACGTGGAACGTTCCCTGGACTATTTTTCTAAGGAATATCGGATGAATCATACTTCAGGCCTGACTATTCTGCCTTCATCAGAAGATGACAGTTCTGCCCACCTCCATTACTTTGCGACCCGGTCCGCCAGATGCCCTTCAAAGAGTTGCAACTGTTTTATCGAAGCTCAAATCCGATGACTACTACGCATACGAGCGCACAGGTGTTTGGTATTTGGGTATTGGGAACCGCTCGTCAGTGACAATTGACTCCGAAGGACAGAAAGCATCTTTTTCTACGAATGGAAAGGATGAAGTGCAATCCATCGATGGTGAAGTGACCGATGTTGTGCGAGAATACATTTCAGCAAATGAGGACTGCGGAACCAGAGTCTATGGCTACGTCGGGTTTAGCTATGCCTTACATCTACGGGGGATCCGTTACACTGCTGGAGAATGGCCAATGCTGAGTCTTATGGTCCCACGTACTGAAGTGGTCTTTTATCCAGATAGAATCACACTGACTGGAGTCGACAAGCGGGAGACGGAAGAACTCTCTGCCTTGGTCAATGAGGCCACTTGCATCAATCCGTCACCAGGACATCCCATTGACACGAATAGCGGAGCAACTGAATACGTGGAACAAGTCGAGGCTGCGTTGGCAGATATAAGAGCAGAGAAGTATACGAAAGTTGTCCCTTCTCGTGCTGTGAGTCTTCCATGGAGAGTGGATATGCCGGGAACCCTGCTATGCGGACGACAACATAACAGCCCCGCCCGCTCATTCTGTCTGCGTCATGGCAGCTATCAAACTACAGGATTCAGCCCGGAGCTTGTGATGTCCCTGCAAGACGGTAAGTTGACGACGGAGCCGCTTGCTGGAACCAGGTCGCAGGGGGAGGCCGGGGATAAATCTAAAAAGCTTAAGGAGACATTGATTAGCGACCCGAAGGAAATTGTTGAACATGTGCTGTCGGTGAAAGAGGCAATAAGTGAACTGAATAGGCTGTGCTCTCCTGGCACTGTAGTTGTGGACGACTTGATGACTGTCCGGCCTCGTGGGAGTGTGCAACACCTGGGCTCGAGCGTGTCGGGTACTCTGTCGCCTGACAAGGATGCATGGGATGCATTTAATATCCTGTTCCCTTCGATTACCGCTACTGGAATCCCAAAGCAAGCTGCGCTGGAAGGTATTGGGCGTCTTGAGAAGCACCCGCGAGAGCTTTATTCAGGTGCAATTTTGTTGATAGAGGATTTTGAAACCTGGGATGTCGCACTTGTCCTTCGGACTCTCCTCCAGGGACGGGACAAGCAATGGATTCAAGCTGGAGCAGGCATCGTTGCGCAGTCATCGCCTGGGCGAGAATTAACCGAAACATCTGAGAAACTGGCCAGTATTGCTCCTTATGTTGTTGCAGAACGGAATCAGAAGGGCTGAATTGTCATATAAGATTTTGGGCTACTTCAGTTTAAGGAAGCTATAGAATACTACCCTGTCTACCATTTCATAATTACAAAGGGTCGATGTTCTCACAGTAGTATCTCTAAGCATCATCATGGGCACTTACATCATGGACAAAGATCGACATCTAACGTCCGGCCAGTCTTCGAGCTTTGCACAGCGAGCTCGACAAGCTGAATGATAACAGCAGATTCTTCAGGATTTACAGGCACGTCACCCTCGCCTGCCAAAGCCTCTGCAAGCTTACTATAAAAATCGGTATAAAGTGGTGGATCCACAGTAGGAACGGCCTCGCTCTTGAACGTGCCGTTAGGTTGAACTGAGGTCAGTGTTCCTGAGTATCATTAGCTGCCATTCCTTCACTGTGCGAGAACGCTGTATTATATATCGATCCATTTGAAAGAAGCGCATTACTTACCATATCGCTCACTCGGCTCGATTCCATAGCCAGGGTCTCCTGGACGCATGCCCGATTTTAGCTGTTCTTCTTGCACATCGAAGTAGAACTATAGAAGGCCTAGAATCAGCTCTTATTCACAGGTCATGCGCGCTATGATTACTCACCTTCTTGAACGTTCCTTTAATCCCCCTAACCCAAAACCGGAGCTGCTTTTCTTGCGGGCTTATGACAGCTGCTTTAGCCGTAGCCATGAATCCATCATAGTGCATTAACACGGTAAACGAATCATCGCTGCCATCGATTCTCTCTCTTTGGTTACCGAGGAACGCGGTGATTCGCTTCGGCAGGCCGTATAGCTGTGTTGTTTGATCGATAAGATGGGCACCTAAATCATAGATGGCCCCACCACCAGGTATCGATTCGGTTCTCCATCTGGATCCTGGAATGTCAGGTACATGGCGCTCAAATCGTGTCTCATAATCTACTATTCTGCCAAGGGAGCCCTCTTTGATGAGCTTAGAAAGTGTGAGGTAGTCCGCGTCCCATCGTCGGCCTAGTTTATGTTCAGACTCCCGTTAGGTCTTTCCCATAAAGCGGTCATTTCTGGGAGAAGTTGGGTTAGTAGGAGTAGCATACTTTGATACACAGTGAGCAATCGATCCTGTTTCTTGGCGAGATCTATGAGTTCCCGGGCTTCTTGGTACGTTGGTGTGAATGGCTTTTCGACCACGACTGATTGGTTCCATATGTTAATTCAAGAACAGTTGACTGGTAACTATTCAACTTACCATGTTTTCCCGCATTCAGAGCCAGCTTCGCCAGCTCGAGATGAGAGTCTGGGGCTGTAGTCACTACCACGACGTCCACAGCAGGGTCTTTGACCATTAACTCCGTGCTGCGGAAGCTTTTGATCCCAGGAAAGTCTAATTCTGCATTATCATTGGGTTTTGGTGTTCGCTGGACAGCAGCATAAAGCTTGAGGTTTTTCACTGCAGTGATAAATGGAATTTGATAGGTTTTAGCACTAAGGCCGTAGCCGATGACTCCGACGTTGAAGACTTTGGACGCCATTGTATTAGACCTGACTAGAGTAAGTTGATGATGGGTAGATGTTCCTGGCGGAATAGTTCGGTGATGTGCTTTATACATGCTACTTAACCGGGAAATCTATTTGCCAGCAGCTGACCGTTATGACTCTAACGAGTAGCTCTTCCAAAACTGTTGCTCTCATGGCTTTAATAGACCTATCTAGATCCATCCCCGGTGACTCCACATTTTCCCCGCACTGTACTAGTGGGACATTGCCGGATGAGTGCTTAAGCGTGATGATGGAAAAGGCTTTAGGTAGTGGAGATATTGTAATCACTAATTTTATGAGAATGCGATATTGAAAACGTGCAAGAAACTGCTGGATAGTCATTATTCAAAGCTCCGGGCCCTTTCTTTGGGTCCGGTTGTTTGAGCCCTACATCCGGTTATTATCTTTAGATACCGGACATGGTCACATGAGCTTTAAAGCTGATGGATAACCCTTAGTGAATTGGAAGTAGAGTTCTACCTCCGTGAGGTATGGAGTACACCTGCGTTAGAAAATTCATATATTCGTGATCAAGAGTGCCTAGTTTGAGACAAGGGTGAGATGCTCTTATGATGACGCACAGTACTGATTCCGAGTGGTGTAAGTTAAAGCAACATTAATTTCTGGTTTTACTAATTCTTAACCGGCTGTACTAATAAATACTGATAAACCGTTCTCATATACTTATACTAAGAGATAGGTTTTGCTCAGTAAGCAATTTATAACTGATATAGTTGTCCTATGCTGTCGGAGACAAGATGAACCTGCGCTTTACAAGGGGATCATCCCGACATTGTGACTAGTGTCCTACCTAGTACAGCTTGTTGCCGACGGTGACACGGACTGTGACAGTCCATGGGGTCCTTCATATGTTCATCATGAGAGTTCTTGTGACATCACCTAGCCGAGATTATCCAATACTTCCTGAAGACGCCGGCCGAGAAAACTACCATGGGACACATGTGAGTGGCTATCAGACCCTCGGCCCAGAAAGTAGTATATGGACGACATTCATGTAGATAGCCATGTGGTAGAACTGTGGAGTGATACCTGCACGAGCCATTGTGGCTCCTCACCGTACAGTTCTACTGACAGTGTCAGTTTTGTGAATATTACGGGCCCCTTGTTACTCTATGCCATTTGTCGACTGGTATTTGACGCCCTATGAGCATGTACAAATAGCGTTGCCATACAACAATACCCTAGAAAGCTGAAATTATTGATAGCGGCTATTCAAGGGCGATTGCTCCTAGTTTAGCGTTGGTACATACCACAGAAGACTGTTGATCGATTTCGTGTGCTAAGAATAGCGACCATAGTGAACTAACTAGCACAACCAAACGGTTCGCGGGAGTGGCTGTGCCTGGGACCTCGTATTCACAAGGACCACACAATGACCATGGCCGTTTCAGGGTCTCCAGGGAGAAATGTAAGTGAAGATCAACGACCGGTACGAACTCTAGCGGGACGCCAAGCTTAGATCCTCGAAGATGTATCGAGGAGATATCTGTCGATCAGCCAGTTAGACTGAACTCTTTTAAACAACCTGAAGCGTGGATACAGTAACCCAAGCGCAAGATAATGCCGATCACGAACCTTATCGCCGAGTTTACGTGCTTCAAGGGGCGGGCGATCTCGTGTTCAAGAAATATCGATCTTCGCGCTACTTCGTATTTTGAACTGCACTACGAGATATTAGCGGGAGAATAAGACAGTCACCAACGATAGGAGAAGCATAAGAAGGCCTGCATACCCGTGAAAGAAACTAGATCTCCAGACGCGAAAATCTCCGAATCACCACCCAACATGTCTTCCTCGCTCAAGATCCTGGCCGTTCTTCTTCCAGCCCTTGCTGTCGCCTGCACAGGCCCTCCTGTCAACCAAAACGGTCTTAACTTGATCAAAAGCTTTGAGTCATTCCAGCCCAGCGTTTACGACGATGGCTTTGGCAACCCGACCATTGGCTATGGCCATCTCTGCCGCGATGCGACCTGCTCCGAAGTGACTTACCCCAAACCATTGTCCGAGGCAGACGGCAGCAGACTACTGGCCGATGACTTAGTCGTGAGTTATTACCATGCACATTTCAAGTACATACAGACATGCTGAATATCGAATAGTCCTACCAAGACGCCCTCACCAATGCCCTAGCGAACCCAGTCACCTTGAACGATAACGAATACGCTGCTCTGGTATCTTGGACATACAACATCGGCAACGGTAACATGCGAAAATCGGATCTTGTGGCCCGCATGAACAAGGGCGAGAATGTGGCGGCTGTTGCGCATAGCGAACTGCCGCAATGGAACAAGGCCAACGGACAAGTCGTCAATGGGCTTACTCGTCGCCGCAATGCCGAGTTAGACCTTTTTGATGCACCGGCTATCTATGGCGCATTGCCTGCTCCTTGCTAATTATTTTACTACGGCATTTGACCTGCGTGGTTACATCTGATTCAGCTGGTGAATAGTATTGTTTCCATATAATAATGCAGGTTTTGTGTATATACTAGAAAGCAATGGATTTATATACAACAGTGGAAATCATCACTTGGTAAGAGTTTGATATAGTAATAAATCAGTACGGAGCGTATGCATGGAGGAGCTATAAACAGCCTGCTCCCGACTTCGACCTTGAGAGACTTATACCTCATGGCATTCTTGACAACCTACCATCATCCACAGTGATCGATTTCTTCGTCCATATCACTGTCGAGACAGCTTAGCCACTCGCACCGGGGACACATTTGACACCAATCGATCCGGCATTAGAACATTGGTATTCCTCACCACCATTAACAGACTGGACCTTGATCTCAGTGAGCGAAAGCCCACAAGTGCCCTTGGTCGGGCAATTAATGCTAGCGACCGGCTCATTCTTATCAGTTTTACCGCTGAACTCCTTCACAACAATGTCCGTTAGCTTAGCAGTACTAGGCTGAGAAGCGCATTCTTTCTCGTCGGATCCATAGCAGCTCTGGACCTGGAAGGCATACGAGGTACCATCCACCATGACGTTCTCCCAGGTGACGTTGCTGACTTCAGCTGTGCCATATCCTCCAGAGTAGATCTTAATCCCTGCTGCCTTGGAGCATTTGGTCATCTTAGCGTTTTTGAAATGGATATTCTTGACGGCGTCTTTGCCGCTCCAGGCGTTCGTATCGCCTGATACCGATAGCGTCCCCTCAACTTGCAAAGTGCAGCCGGAGCATTTGGCAAAAGAAAGTTCAGAGTTGATATGATAGGTTGACTTCGCTGGAATCATGATTGTACCAGATGGATAAGCAGCCATGGCCGACTCGATGGCTGGTACATCATCCACAGTGGGCGATCCACCAGCAGTTGGCGTACAGGCGGAAGCCTGTCGTTCGGCGACATGAGTGTGCTTATGGCCAATGCGCCGGGAGAAAGTCGGTGTGGACAGGGAAAGAAAAAGGAGGAATAATTTCGCGTGGCCGAGTTGCATGTTGAACACGACAGCCGCTTGGCTCAGTGATAATAGTCCGGTTTATGGTGTATGGGATTTAATTTTTCACCACCAAAATGCAATACTCCGACATGGCTGGTGTTTAAATAGTGGGCCTAGAATATAAGCTGATCTGGAAGAATAGGGGTTTTGTTAGGTGACGGGATATGTGTCGCGACTCAATTAGGCGGGATTGTGTCTCAGATAGCTTCATGGACTTGTCAATCTAATGCGCCCGATCAGTTGGATGTGATTACGGGGCCTCGTGCTGAACCGAGGCCGCATTAGCCCGACTTCTCAGTGTCCTTGATGGCCTCTGCTGTATCAATCGGTGTATGTCTGTGGCTCTTCCTGACGTCGGAGCTGCCACACACTAGATCTCACCAGCAGCATAGATGCTTGATGACCGGACACCCTCCTGTCACATCCACATTCAAATGAACTGCTACAAAAGCTTCGCTGGTACGCGGTAACATCGGATCTATTACTGACAACCACATGGAGACACCCAAAGCTTGGCGGGTAAAACTCCCGCTCATATTGGACATGATCAGCTCCCTACATGGACCCTGGCATGTGTGTGGATACTGGCAACGTAGCAGCCGTTCAGGTGCGTCTCTCAACGAGTGTGGGGTGGGCTAGTAGAGCACTCTGTGTACCAAATCGAGCATTGATGTAAAGTAGTGGCTCTATTGCCCCTGATGTCTGATGATGCAGAATGAGCACCTGATTTGAGCAGATGAGAATGACATTCCTGATCTACTGCGTGCTCATCTTTTGGATTAGTAAACCGCATGTTTTAGGGCCCACAAAAACGGTTCTCAATCGTTCCTTGTGAGGGTTCAGGGGGCGGCACAGCCGGACCGAACTCGATCATGAAACGTTAGGTTAGGGCTCGAGATGCCTGTGCGCCAAGTTCGACTCTACTTCAGGGTGCTACACCATATGCACCTGGATACCATGCCCTATCCGATGCACTTTGACCCTTATCGTATCGCTTTTGTCTACCTAGTCCAAGTACTCGTCGATTACACGAGGTGAGAGAGCTTTAATCGCCCGAACTATCGATAATTTACTAGGTTCAACCTCATCATAGTCGTTCATGCATACGATGCTCCTCGTCTGCCAGCGAATGCTTCCAGAGAATGCGTCGCAGCAGCCAATGGACTTACGTCTGTTAGTATGTGATACACCCTAGGACTGGTTGGCAAGACAATTGTCACATGGATTAAAGAACTTGACTTGTTACTCCACTTCACCCGTCAGTCCAGGTCTTATTGTCGTGTATAGCTTGTACTGTACATCTGTCTTTCCCGCATGTATGTCACTGTCATCTCATGTCCTTTCCTTTCTATATAAAAACTTAGAGAAGTACGTTTCTAGACCGTCTACTTCTTCTATAGCCCCAATCCAGCCAACATGTTGATCGGGTCGGCAAACAATGAGACCGCCTCTTTGCTTGTCGATGCCGTACTGTTCGTACGCCTGTCCTGTATCTCCATCATACGAGGGATCATCGGCGAACACATTTGTATGGTCCCATCCGAGCTCTGTATCGAACTGATGAAACGCCCCCAGAAGTTGTGACTGGTTAACGGACGCTCTTGGGCTTGAATGGATCAATAAAGTCTTCAGAAATTCTGAGTTATTTGTCGACTGTGGGATAAGGCGGCTGCTAATGCGCCCACTAAAATCCTTCGCAAACACCGATAGCCGATCCAAAACGCCAGGATGATGCAAGTCTCCTGGGAAAATTAGTAACCTCCAGCACCCATTACTATTCAGTTTCTTGGCTAGATGAACGACACAGCCGTCTTCCTGACCCACTACCAAGTATGAGGGCAGCCGCTGGCCGAGCTGAACATTTCGGGCGACAGCCATATTGCTTTCACTTTTATCGACAAGGATGCTTGGAGGATATGTCACTGCCACGCCTGCCATGAAGCCGGCATACTTGTCGCGGACCGCTTCTACTCCATCTTCCATGCTTCCTTCTTCGTAAGCGTACACAAGGCGGGTATCGAATTCCATCAACTGCTCGGCTTCTGGACGCCGCTCTGACTGGTAGGTTTCTAAAATTGCCGGGTCTATACTTCCAGTGATGACGGCCGCAACCTTCCATACCAGGTTGTATGTGTCCTGCATTGAGATATTCATGCCTTGCCCGCCCTTTGGCGAGTGGGTGTGGGCAGCGTCACCGGCGAAAAATATGCTACAAACGACAATTAGATCTTTGTCATCTCAGGATCAGATTGATCATTACTTACCGGTCGCTGCGGTATTGCTTGATGAGTCGTCGTCCTATCTATTCAAATGTTAGACCATCATACCTAGCCAGCGTCTACACGGCAATCCTACCGGATAAATAGACCACCAATCACAATGCTTGTAGGACAGCTCGTATGGCTTGAGTGTCTTCTCAGCCATGTCTATCAAATCTTCTAGAGATCCTTCTGATTTATCCGGCCCATTTGGGCTTCGTTCCTCGCCACCATTCATGTGTAAGTAGAACCGAACTAGGTTATTCTCCCTAGGCACCACCATCATGCTCAAACCGTCGCCAGCTTGAATCGTACACGCTCGCCGGATATCGGCTATAAGTCTCTTAGCACTTGTACCTAGATAAAGCTAACGGGCCCTCACATACGGAAATCTGTTTCTGGGACAATGTCCATTACGCCCCACGTTGATTCTGTTTTCGATACGTCGGAATCGATCTTTAACTGTGCGCTGGTCCAGCTACCCGCGCCATCGCAGGCGATCACGTATCGTGCGTGAATGATTTCGGCATTGTTGGATTGGCTATCTAGCGTAGACTCAGCATCACCCGTTTCCAATAGTATATATTTCAACTTTAATCCCAAATACTTACCTTCGTCGTTGGCAGATACCACACGAACATGAACAGGATATTCATCATCGCTTTTCTTGTCCGACTGACAAGGCAACTCCAATTTCTCAGCCTTGCGCTCTCTCTCCACATGTACACGTCCCTTAGTGGCGAGATAATCAATCAAGATCTGCTCAATGGCACCCTGATTCAGCAACATCTGATCGAAACGAGAAAGCTCCTGTGGCTGCGATGGCTGGCATTTTATCCGTCGAATATTCCCCGTCTTCTCATCTGGGCCCTATCTCAGATGAGCACAAGTCACCTTATAGGAACACGTAATAATCACATACCCAATACGCCGCATCCATATTCCCAGCCGCCTGACGCAGCACTGTATCCGCAACCCCGAAACTGTCCAGGATCTCCATAGTCCGACTATTAATGCCATCTGCGTGTCCAGCAGCTGTTCGCTCGCTCTTTTGATCAATGAGTCGTGTTGTAATTGCATACTGCGAGGCCCAGCAAGCGGCGATCAGGCCGGCTGGTCCAGCGCCGATGATTAGGAGGTCTGTGTATGAATCGCGCTTAGTCATTTCGTCGACATTGGTGAAGTTGGATATGTTCTAAACAGCGGCAATGGTAGGTTACTTAAGAGTTGTATTTATTTTTACGTAGATATTATGTAGTTCTTGTTGGCCCGGCGTGGTGGATCCTTGCCTTTTGCAGCTCGTCGACGTCATTCGGGTATCGCCACCATCATCATCTTCTACTTTACAGGGTTTGCTTTGGCACGGGAATTGACTTTTCATTGCCTTGGAACTCATCTATAGTGAATAATATTAGGTTATAGCTATCGTGACTCGGAAAAGAGCTCCCAGTAACATAATTGGTTAGACCATGGACAATTCATGGAAAATAACCCGGCGTCCGTTTTATTAGCAGTGCCACATAACATGAAGGACCCAGGCGGACCATAAATGCAACTTATGTGCCTATAGCTCACAGATGGACTTCCTATGCCCTTTCATTTTCAATGTCTATTCTCTGCGATAGGAATACCGCTGACATTATCTGGTTGATGTGCTGGCCTCAGCGACCCTGAACGCCTGTTTCGTCCCCCACGGTGCCTTTACAAACCGGATATTCCAGTCTGACACTTTGCCAGAAGCTCGGCTGGTGGTCAATGACCCGCTGATTCCACACAAAATCGTTGTAAGTTGCCTCGTTCGTGTTAGCTGATATGTAAGATGTCGTTTGAACCCAGCATTGTTGTTCTGCTGTGGCATATCGCCCAGAAAGCATAGACAAATTGCATTAAGACGTATGGGTTGTGCATTTCCTACCTCCATAGTGACAGCACTATCCAGATTTGCTAGATCGTGTACCGAAGGTGGTATCTCTGCAACATTCGTCCCATAAGGGCCCAGGTTTATTATCAAGACATTATATCGCTCAGCGCGCTCTAATGCTCCGAGGACTGCGGGTAATTAAATTGCTCTGACACTGTGATATACAGAGCGGTAGAGTCCAAATATAATCGTATCAAACGGAGATTCAGTCTATCGACGTCGGAAGAAGTAAGCGAAACGCTATGACTGATATTCGCGTTTGCTGAGTGGTCAGTGAATAGGATCGTCTTCGCTGACGCTTCCACCATGTGCCTTAGCTTTTTCAACGCCCAGACGAGGCCGGACATCTCCTGCTCGGTTGGCCAGTAACGAGTCTCTGCATCGTGTCTGCGAGGCTGGTTTCCTTGAGAACACCTTAAGGGTCTATACTTCTCTAAGGCAAGCTATGTCTCCAATAACCCCAGTATGCACTTCGATTCCGTATTGTTATCATCAGGAAGTGATAATACCTTCTTAGTCGTCCCTCCTGGCTTCGAGCGAGCAGCCACCAATTTGTCATCGTCAGCTCCAAACCTAGTAGAATATAATAACCTCGGTATACTCCTATGTATGCCTTGTTATCAGGCCCTCGCGTGAGGAAGGGGAATCCATATGTGGTCGTCGTATATCGTATATGTCCTTATGCTTGCTTTTGGGGTGGTCAACAATGTATTTAAGTGAGCATACGTGAGAGACCCTGCGCCATTAAAAAATGTGGAAAGACGTAGTGGTATCGAATAATGCCAAATGATACCGACTGCCGTAGCGGTTTCTAAACTTCAATCCACCCACCGAGGGTTACTCGGTAATATTGATAAAATATCGCGTTGAGCTATAGCATAGGCACACTTCCCTGATGTAGCTGCTATTACTGGTATCCACAACCAATGTCGCTGGGTCCAAGGTGACCCTTGGAACAATGTCGCCATGGAGACGATAGCCAACCCCTTTGGTGATGACGTGGTGGTTTAGGTGGCCTGTTTGAATGTTGAGATAGTCTCGTACGGTTCGCCAGGGAGCTTAGGCCAGCCTGCTCTAAGGCCCTCTTACCCAAGACTATCCCATACTAGAATGTGGGCTTCGTCACTCGAAGGCCTATTGGAGCGTCTAGCACTGGTTGCTTTTGTCGACGCAGGACTTCCATGACGATTCATGGTTGGAGGTCAATAGAATTAAGGAACTTGATGAGGTTAGGTATAGCGATAGGGGATATGAGGGTATTCACAGCAAAAGAAGACCATATAAGATGGGATCAGGTCCTGGGGAGGGGATAGGAAGACAAAAGGAAGCAGGTTGAGGTGAGGATACAGAAGGGGCTGTAAGGCAAGGGCCTTCACAGCATGATAACAGTGCATTTGCTGACTCACACGACCTGTTGCCTAAAGGTGGTGAAGTAATTGTAAGCACAATATTGCATCATATAATTCCATTATAGCCATCGTGACATGCTAGTTTGAGAATATTGACCGAAGTATTCCCGGACATGGAATATCCCGTAGAAAGTGCATGCGCACTTCCACTTCATATGTCCAGCGAATACACTCGATGAATGATAAACGTGCTTTCTAAGTATAGGGATACAGGTGACAGGGTCCAGTATTGAAACTGTGGAACACTGGCGACAAGAAGGTGCGTTCATCCTTTCCAATTATGGTAGTTGTAAGATCCTGCAATTGGTGTAGTAGCAACGGCTTCTATAAAGGTCTACATCACTAAAGAGACTAGAAGCACTTGACAGGGATTTGACATGAATAGCCAATATCAATATCATGCCATTCGACCAAACAACAGTGGTTGACTAGAGCTTGACACGAACCTAAACATCGAGACATTAAAATTGAACTTGTTTGGTGGCAGTACCTAACTGACCAGGTCAAAATATGGTACTCGATGGAAAGCACATTACGGCCTGATGGAGCTTCATAACAATTATTTCTCGAACAATAGCAGTCAGATAATAAGCTATAGGAAAGGAGGTGAGCGCGACTAAACAAAACCCATTGCAGTAAGTACATAGTATATACCGCTCAGCTAATCCTTGGGGCTTAGTTCCAAATCAAGCATATCAACTCCTGTCTCACTATTGACGGTAGGATAATTTCCGGCGGACCATGTTGGGGCACTGTGGCCCTTAACAACTCGACAATTGGGCGACCTTCTGGATTAACCCATGATCTTCGTATTCTATGCCGTGTCTGGACAGTTCATGTCTGGGAATGTCTCTGTTTACCGTCGATGGATCCTGAAACAAATCTCCGAGACGGAACCCGGCCCACTTGCAATTTCAACATGTATATAGACCTGCGCCGTCAACTCAAGACACGAATATCATACTTTTCCTACACTTCGTTCTTTCTCTAAATTATTAATTCGCATGGTCTGGTAACAATGCGCTCCTTCTACGCTGTCGTTCCCCTTGCCCTGGCGCTGCGCGCCGCCGCTCTTTACGAAGATTGGCACTTCGGCAACATGTTTGCTGTTGGACCTGCGACTAACAACGCTCAAATCACCAAGGCTACCTATTCGCTCGTTCCTCCGGCGATTCCTTGTGGTACTGTCCAGGAGAAGCAAAACGATGCCCCCTGGCTGTCTATCTGGGTTGGTATCTCCGCCTCCATGTCGGATCAGGCTGCGGATTTGTTCCAGCCTCTGTTGAACTGGTCGCCGGACCAGGAGGCTCAGTACGTTTCGCTACACATTATAGTTACCAAGGTCAGGGCGCAATGTGACAAATCGCTAATTGATATCAGAGCATGTCCGGCTACGGCCCAGGAGTGGTGTGTCGCCGCCAGCACCTATCACCACAGTACGTTAGTTCATTTATATGGATTTCTGACATGTACTAATACGTATTCAATAGCCGGCCAGGTACAGCAACCGTATATCACCGTCCCCAACGGCTCAAAGCTTGATTTTACCAGTAAGCTCCACACCTTACGTCCAATAACAATTATATTGAATCAGAGGATTAACGATGGCAGTCACCGTCGATGACAAGAAGATCACCCAGCAAGTTTCCATTGGTGGAAGGCAGGTCTCCGAGCAATCTGACGGTATGTCCCTGCATCAACCAATCCCACTAGCCATCGTCAGCAACAACTAACTGAACATCACCAAAGATAAATCGATCAACCCTACCTTCCTCTACTCGAGCAACGAATGCTACCTCGGAACCTGTGGTACGGTCGCTGGTTACAGCTGGGGCAAGCTCACCATCCATCTCAGCGAGGCTGATCCCAACTTCGGTAACACCCTGAACTTGATGAACGCTACATCGAGCGGCTTCACCACTGCCGATCAGGGTAAGACTTGGTACGCTGAGTCGATCAAGATCAATGAGGATTATTTCTATTCCGATGGATCTCGGAAGGAGTGCTCTGCTTAGGTTCATCCAAGTGGTGGCGATAGATGGGGACTGAAAGTGGTGATTTTAGAATGTTCAGGTAGTGGTTAACTTCTTGGAGGGTATCTATATATAGGTGCTATGTATTATATACGGCTCTTTTTTTATATACGGTGAAATTACCCCTGTTTGCATTTAGTTTATTTGAGGAGAAAGGCTAGGAAGTCATATAATTATGACATTAGGGCAAACCTATATTTGTTATTCCTATCCACATACTTCCTAGAGTAGTCTATAGGATGAGCTATGTCCCACTAGGCTCTCACTACTCACAATATATGACCGCCACTACAACGCACAAGTAAGCTCCATCACCAAAACCTCCACCTATGAACACTTGCTACTGCTCGCACAGGGATTAGCATAGCTCAACCCATGCCCAAACTTAAACACCGGATTCCTCGTATCAAACGGCACATCTTCCATCTGCGCTTCCACAGCCTCCATAGAACTGGGCAAATCAAATGGCAGCTTTCCCTCAGGCGCGCTCACACCAAAGACCACATCCAAGAAGGCATTGCTGTCGCTCCCGTAGCTAGCAAACACAGCTTTGGCCTGCTCAATAATCTCGGGAATAACTGCAGGACGATCCATCACAATATCCACGATTGTCGGTACTGCTGAGTATATCTTAGCTTGACGGGCTTTCTCAGTGTCGTTGAACGCAAGAGAGCCTGCATGCATGTTTGCCTCGAAGCCTCCTGGGCGAGGTTCGTAGGGCGCGTTGTACCGCAGAAGAGCATAGTCTGCTTCTTCGGGGCTGTCGACGACGGTGTAGTTCCATGATTCGACGAAGGTGGCGTTGAACCCTTCGATATAGAACTTTGTGCTCTTTTCAATCTTCTTCAAGGGGACAATGTCTTCGTCGTTGCTGAGGAGAGTATATGATCTCCTCTGCGCCTCTCTGCCCAGACGGACGAAGTAATCATTTCCGACAACTCGGCCAGCAGACTCAGGGTCAACGAAAGGATTGTCAAATAGGCCAAGAACGAACTTTTCTCTCAGAAGGCGGCGAACCGAGACATCAATCCTATCCTCTGATACAATACCTTCTTGGACAAGTTGAACAATCAATTCTGGGCGCTCCTCGCCTCCAAACTGGTCACAGCCGGCGTCCAGGATCCTTGCCGCTCTCTCAAGCTCAGTAAGATTTTCAACACCCCAAGCACGGGCAGGCATATACTGCCCCGCGATATACCCATCTGTAATGAGACCCCAGTCCGTCAAGACGATACCCTCAAACCCGAGCTCATTGCGCAATAACTCAGTCACAATGCGCTTGTTGAATGAGAAAGCGACTGGGTCGTACTCAGTGCCAATGGGCCGGGAATAATACGGCATAATTTCGGTTGCACCGGCAGCGATCGCCGCTTTGAAAGGCTTCAGGTGCTCTTCCAGATTATTGCCCGGGTATGTTTGGTTCTTCCCGTACGAGAAGTGAGAGTCTTCGCCGTTCTCAACGGGGCCACCTCCAGGGAAATGCTTCGTAACCGTTTTCACGGACTGAGGACCGAGCTTATCGCCTTGGAAACCCTTGATATACTCGACGAGGAGCTCACTAGTAAGGGTGCTGTTTTCACCCCAGGTGTTACTAATACGGGCCCATCGTGGCTCAGTGGACAGATCGACCTGAGGGTGCAATGCCGCGCGAATCCCAACAGCAATATACTCCTCCTTTGCCACTTCGGCGAACTTCCTCACGACGTAAGGGTCCCGAAGTGCAGCCAGGCCAATTGATTCCGGCCATTGGGAGAATACTCCCGCCTTGAACCCGGTGCCTACATTTTCCGTAAAGGAATGACGAGGATCGGTCGACACGGTGACGGGAATTCCCAGTCGGGTTTGTAATGCTAGCTCTTGTATGCGATTGATGAATTCAGCTGTCTCCGTGGCGTTTGTGATATCGCTGGCGAGGTTGAAGTGCGTCATGTATTTTTCGCCGATCATGTTGCTGGTGCTGTTGTGGGCGTTGTTACCGCTCCCTTCGTCGTCGAGGGGGCCGTCCGATAGTCTGGTGTGGAACAGTTGGCCGGCTTTTTCCTCGATTGTCATGCGGGCTAGTAGATCATCGACACGCTCGTCGATGCAATACGAGGCATCTTTGTAGATCGGAGCGCTGTCATTGCGTCGCAATAGGGAATGACCTCTAGGCACGTAGGGTCTGGTGCTTAGGGCTTGACACCCTGTAGCAAGGGCTGTCAGGCTCGCTACCGCACAGTCAATCCGCATTGTGAGTACAATATGAGAACGATGGACCCTGTCACTAACGATCTATGCTCAAATGTCCATCCTTCCATCAAGGAGGGATACTCACCTTTTTAATAAAGAGGCCTTGGCAAATGAAGTAACCCCCGCAACTAGCTTCAAATACATCGCTTTCGCCATATCTACACAAATCCCTCATGACCTATGCAGCCAAGACAACGGCAGGTACTATCGGCACTGCGAGTCATTTTTCTGTGATGAGAATACTAGTCTGGTCCTTACACAGGCTAAATCCATTCTCACCATTTGAAGATAGTCTCGGGACCACCTCGGCGAAACATTTATAACCGTCACGGCTTCTTGCAACTAGCGGCGTTAGGATATATGCAGTTATACTATGTGAACGCCTTACCGTTTCATTCTGATACGTAAAAAGCCATGGGAATCCTGAGAAGGATTCGACATCATACCGACAATTACGTCAATTATTGTGCGAGGAATTGAATAGACCAACTGCGGGGACCCCGCATAAGTGCTCAGCCTCTCCGCATACAAGGTTTTGTGGAGCCGACTTGGCTTTGTGGGGATATTACGTGACATAGATGGGAGTCTCTCGTAATGGGACTCTTAGGACTCGCATAGAGCGGGGTTAAATGTTACCTTACGTGTGGGCCAGCAGTTGATGTTTGTATGGTGTCGCTGAGATATAGGACGTTGGCACTGATAATGTGATCATGTGATAGAAGTAAAAGATAATAGCACTGACTATTCTAAACCACAACCATGCCAAATAAAATACAATCGGGATAAGCATCGCCAGTCCAGTGCTATCACCCATCAAATCGCCTTCTGCAGTACCCATAGAATGTATGCCCCAAACCTACCCCGCTAACCCCATCTTGTCTGTAGCTATTGTTTAGTATTTACGCTGAACAGATATTCTGCGTCAGGGTATAAGATATCACTTACCAGAGCACGGCCAACCCTCGCACCGCTATACCTCCAATTTTGATCCTGCGTGACGTGTGCAGTCATGGCGAAGAAGCACTCTCTCAAGCTTGGCTTGATGGGATTGCCTACCGACGGAGTGCTATGCTTGATAACTGGTGATACCTGAAAAGTCCTTGGTCCCGTCCTCTTCAGGAAAACAGCCTCCTCGTATGTACAGGCGCAGCCGTAGAGCGTCCCGTAATCATCCATGTATCTGAATACTTGTGCTATATCAAAGTTAGTCACCCATATTTATACTATATGTAATCATATATATGAACTAACCAAGGAATTTGCGCTCCGGTCTTGACCACAAATTATCCAGGTCAGTCGTCCAAGATGTCTTCATCTCACCAACAAGGCGTACCTCCCCCGTTGGCGAGTGTAGGACGAAATCAGGGAAAACTTTCTCCTTAGGGGGTAGTCTCGGGGCATTGGCACCTTGAACATCCGCAAATACCATGTCGACTCCGTGTCTATGCAGCACAGGAGCGATCTCCTGGAATACATTGGCGACTAGTCGCCCAGTCTGACCGGTTTCATTGGCAACATTGTACCATTCACGTGGTGGTTGGCTATTCAAATTACCGCCATCAGGCTGTCCCAGCAGCGAACTGTTTATTCCGCGTATCCAGCTACAAAAGCCCGGCCATCGCGAGATCTCATCTCCTGATATTATGTACCTTCGGCGAGATAACCCGGTGCCAGGACCTTCATAGCGAAGGTCGGCAATTCGACTGAAGATTAACTTTCTCTGCGCAGCAAGGTCCATCTTGAGCTTAGTTTCTGTCAAGTGAAACCTTTGAGATAGGGATTTCTTATCCAGAAAGAATCGAGAAGCGCCTAAAGATAGGAGCCAGGATGACCTAGTCCCTTGTAGGTTTAATAGGTTTGACAACACTCTATAGAGGTCCAGTCCTCTGAGTCTCTGTAATTGACTGAATATACCCCTCGTTTCTAATTATTCACATTACCCAGTCGGTTGTCTAGTCAATAATTCGAGATATGGAGGAGAATTGTTCAATACTAATTATGTACTATAGCTTATGTGTACCTTTCCTATGTTATATGAGAACATAAGAGTATATTAGAAGAGTAGCACTAGAATTAGATCGGATGGGGATGCTGCTTGTATAGCTCTAGGTTGCGAAATGTCCTTGTGTAATCAGCCTGTGGCATCTAGGCGCGACACGTCTATAAATAAGCATTTGATGTTGTTCTTTTGTCTAGTATACACCAGACAAATCACATTAAGATATCTAAGCAACAGAAGCTTAATATAGCATAAACACGTCGTGATAACTGCATCATGGCTAGACTATCTAGCTAAAGTGTGGCGCTACCCGATGAATCAGAACTAATGGAAAATATTAACCAACATTTTGATCTAACTGAACAAGCTCTCCAACATACAGACGAAACCACTCACTAAAAAATCTGGCAGGAAGAGACTTGGATAGAGAAAGATTCGGTAGTGCAGTCACACGGCTTGCCTCAATAGGAAATGTTCTACATGAAGAACAGCCTTCACTATAATTCTGGGAAAGACTCCGGAAGAGCAATATATGTCACTGAAACAAACACAAAGAATCGTGGGTTTGAGGGATAATCACTGAGAGCGAGCCCATCCAACTTCAAGCGCTTGTTTAATACTATATAGGGTCCTGCTATGACTGGAGGTTGACCCTATGCAAAATCTAACCTACGTCTAGCCAAAAGGCCATATTGGACATTTATCACCCTTATCCTTAACACGCATACTAGACATCAAGTCACACATGTTGAGTTTGATGATATAGAAGCTTAGTATCTCAACATGTCATGAGAGTTACCGGGCATATCAGATAGTATGCGTAGCCTAGATACTCACTGCGGGCCACTCTTTCTTAGAGCAGATTGACAGCTATCTATTTTATTGCTGGCTACTGAACAGACTGTGCCAGATGACAGAGACTACGTAAACAAGCCAACTAACATAACAGCACCTTCCCAAAAGCAAAGTAGACCAGTTCTTTCCATTCACCGCGGGTGAACATGCACTCTAGGCTTAGTCACAAAAAGTGAATTATTGAATGAAGGGTCA